>OX235265.1:32980357-33186157 GCA_944472135.2 Trichobilharzia regenti
GCACTTTAGATGCAGCTGCCGTCTTATATCATAACATTGCTTCCAGTCTAGACAAGGGGGCTAAATTTGTTCGTTGCGCCTTCCTAGACTATACATCTGCTTTCGACTCGGTCCCTAGGGACATCTTATTAAATAAACTTGCTGCTAGTCAAACAGAATGTTGGGCTGTTAACTGGTTACATTCCTATTTCTCAGATAGAAAGCAGTACACCGTATATAAAGGGAAGTCTTCCACTTCATTGCCTACTGAAGCTGGTGTCCCTCAAGGTGCTGTTCTTTCTCCTTTTCTTTTTTCTTTCTTCTTGCATGACTTGCCTCACTCTGATGAAATAAACTTTGTGAAGTACGCTGATGATTTAACGGTTTCAATGGCTGTTAACTCCCAGCTAGATTGTACTAAAATAAATAGCTTTCTATCGGAAGTCAGCAAATGGTCTGAGTCTAACGGTCTTAAACTGAATCCTTCTAAGTGTCAAACTGTTGATTTCAGCTTAAGATGTAAACGACAGTTAAAAGAAGTCATCGATTCTCATGACAGTTGTAAAATTGACGACAATGATATAGGAATCAAATCAGAAATTAAGTATCTTGGACTCATTCTCTCTTCTGATCTCTCCTGGTCTTCCCATGTCTTAGCAATCTCCAGTAAAATATTCCGCCTGACATTTTACATTAAGAAGTTAAGACACTCGGGTATAACTCAACCCCTACTCTTACAGTTCATAAACTCTTGCATCCTACCTATTCTTCTTTATTGTTCACCCTTATTCTTTCCTGGTTTGCTTAAAAAGGACTATGTCACAATTCGTAGAATACTGAAGACTGTCAGTAGGGTGAGTGGTGTCCCAGTGGACCACATAGTTAACGTCGTTGTCGATAGGCATTTGACTTCGTGCAATAAATTTGCTAAAGGGATTTTGTCTGACTTGGAGCATCCGCTTTACCCTCAGCTTTCACCTTGCATCTCCTCAGGTAGAACAAGGAGTAACTTCAGAAAACTGTATGCTCGCACGTCTAAGTATAAAATTCTATGATACCATACTTGGCACGTATTTTATGTGATGAAAATAGTGTCAGGCAAGAATTAACTAACTAACCTTTTTTCATCTAGTAAATAAACAATTTCCTCCATCCATCCTTATATACCTTCAAGTTTTACTTTTATTACTTCTATTATATTTATGGTCCTGTTACTTCTCTGTTTTACTCTCATAATTGCAAACACCAACTTATCTCCATGACGGCTGTAATCTTTGTTTTTCCCCTCACCATATCATGTAAAGAGAACATTATATTCAATATTTTTAAACATGTTAGGATTTCTATACCACATTGCCAATACTGTGTGGCACAAGCCAACGGCAATTTTCACTTGTATTCTTATTATTATTACCCTAGCTGTTATCATTATTATTTCCATTTTATATGCTGCATGTTTTTGACACTACCTCTATTGTAAATGTGGAAAATTTTCTGTGATTAATTTTATTTATAATTTGAGGAAATTAGATGCAATATTGTGATTAATGCTGAAAATTCCATTCTGTATCACAAGTACTGTTTTTGGAATAAAGTAAATCATTATTATTATTAGTTTATTTTGCGCGTACAATTCCAGTTATTTTAGGCGGATCGAAATGCACCTTGTTGTCTGGAATATTCAGTATCAACAGCTTTTTTAACAACTTGTTTTCTACCCCATAGATAGCAGAATCAGATTCTTCAGTGTTGACTTTATGATACATTTTAGACCAGGTGGTTTAATATCGAACTGTTGACAGTTTTTACTATACCTTTATTTATTTACACTAATAGGTGTTTCCAGCCGTATGAAGAGCAATTGTATGACTTAATGAAGAGAAAGTTATCGAAGAGTCTATTCTTTATTCACTAATCAATCTTTTTAGACTCCAGGTGAATATAGACAACACGGATGTTAGGAAAATAACCAGCCAACAACGACAACAACAACAGAAACATCCAGCGCCAATCACCATCAACGGGAGGGTTTTGAAAGAGGTTACTTCCTTCATTCACCTATCTAAGGAGCATTGTCTCAACTACTGGAGGAACGGATGAGGATGTCAAATCGAGCAAGAATCAGGAAGTCGAGAAACACATTCACATCAACCTGAAACCAATCTGGAAATCTTCGTCACTCAGCCACCATAAACAAAAAGATTCTCTCGGATTTTCAATACAAACAAACGTCGAGTCAGTCAGTTCTTCTATACGGATCAGAAACTTGGCGGGCGGGTCACAAAGAATATTTCCAACAGCCTGTTGCAGACCACTATCAACCAACAGCTGTCTTCGCTGGCTCTATACTGAGGATCAGATGACCGGTTTGGATAGAATTACCAACAAGAAACTATGGCTGGGAACAAACAAAACAAGAACCAATCGCCAACCAACAAATATGCAGGAGAAAGTGGAGATAGATAGGACACTCGCTGAGGAGGCCGCTGTGCGACATCGCGCATCAGGCCATTGGTCGAGTGGAACTAGGCCGAAAGGAAAGCGGCAAGTGGGTCGTCAGTGCAAAGGTGACATGGGGGAGATCGTGTGAAGAGCAGTTGAAACAGTATGGACTAACTAACATGGATGCTGGTGAAAAGTGCAGCAGAAGGAAGACAGAAGCAAGTGGAGACGTGCAGTTGAAGCCCTATACTCCACTGGGAACCCAAGGGAACAATAATAATATAATAATAATAATTTTCAATATTATTTATATACCTACTAAATCAATTTTGTTGCCAACAATTAATTTAATAATTCTTGAGCCTGAATGTTGTTCAACCATTTTCAGCCAAGTTTTCAGTTCATCAAAACTTTTTTGGCAGCCAACATCATAAACTAAAAGTGAGAAGAATGAAGATATGAGAAGTGTGTGAAAAACCAAAAAATGCCAACTTACCAACTAAAGCACCTTGTGCATGACGGAAGTATGATGGTGTCAAAGTATTTTTAAATCTTTCTGTACCTGCTGTATCCTAAACAATGTTTATTTACATATATATATTAGAAATATTAAACATCATTCATATATAATACATACCCAAATATAAAGTTTCACTAACTGACCATCATACCACATTTCATGCAATTTTAAATCTGTTCCAATAGTAGATGAAGAGTCCAAATCACTTGGTTTCGTGGTGAATGCTCTAACTAAACTAAAAGAAAGAAAAAAATTAGTACACAAATGTATATATATATATATATAACATAAGTATATAAATATGGGTGCGTGTATTTTAAACAAACCTGGATTTGCCAACATTTGAATCACCGACGAGAATGAGTTTAACTCTTTTGTCGACTTCACTGGATTCATGATTACCACAGTCAACATCAGTTGTTCCCATTGTTTTGCTAAATAAATGAAAAGAATTTAAATGAAAAATCGCGAATAATGCTCAAATATATATATATAATCAGATTACAGGCAGCGTGGGTTAGGATGTTGAAGGAACAAGATTCAAATCTTAAACACTAATCATAAATGACTCAGTGTTTTTGTACGGTTCAGAGACATGGTGCTACCGTCCTTTAAAGCGTTTCCAGCAGGTTACTGAAGACTTTTGTCGGAATCTCACTTTATTCAAAACTGTTTTTCACATAATATATGTATAAAACTTGGGCGCTGTGGTAGTAAGTAATTCCATATTAGTTTGTTTATTAGATATATCACACAGAAACAGAAACAGTATTGTTTACTGGATGACGTTTCGAACAAAATTTATTGCCGTTCATAATCATTTCATCAGTTATAATCACACGACTTTTAAACTTGAGTTTTATAGTTCTCTTTGTTTTCTCCTATTTGTCGTTGTTGGGGTAGTAGAATTTTCCAGATATCTGGGACAGGTGTTGAATCATTCCTATTACATGTATTTGTAGTTGATTCGATAAACATAGCTTCTGTTATCACTCTCTCCCTCGCTACACCATGTGACATTAGAATTTAAAACTGTCATCCTATCTCATCATTCTATTGTATGATTGTGTGTAACTGCATGTAGTGAGTGGTATAGCTGAACTATTCTCTAGATTTCTTATCTTATTCGGTTCAACCAGTCTAGATTTTGCTAGGTTTTTATGTCCGGCTAGCCTGACTGCTCCTGTTCTACTAGTTTGACCTATGTATTTGACCTGACAATCATCGCAGGTGGGGTATTAGATAAACTAAATTGTTTTGTTTTAAAGACTTCACTAGCAGGATCCTCTAGCCAACAAAGCTTGTTTCGAATTGAGTTTGTGGGTTTGAATGCCATTTCTATTCCTGCCTGCCCTGTTAAGAATTCCGCGTAAGGCTTCCGAGGTCCCTTCCTTGTATGGAATTTCTGTTGATGATTTAGATTCCTTATTGTTGGTGTTGTCTTGCTCATGTTTGACAGGCATTTCGTCATTAATATTAATATTATCACCATCACTACTAAAAATTATTTATTTTATTTTCACATTTCCCTACATATTTCTTGACTAATTTTTCAGGGTAATTATTATGTTTCAAGGCTTCTCTTATATGTATCACTTCCTGTCTTAGATTTTCTTTGGTACTACTTGGCTTTTGTGCTCTGTCACTTAAAAATTTCACCAATCCTTTATTTACTGACATAGGATGGGATGATCGGAAGCTCAAATATCTGTTTGAATGTGTGAGTTTCCTATAAACACAATTGTTTTTAATTTCCCACTTTCTTTCCTTTTAACGCTTTAATCTAATATTGGAAGCTCCCCTTCCTGACTTTCCAAATCATAGGTGAATTGAATTGTCTCCACCTTTGAGTTAATGTGTTCAAAAAATCTATCTATATCCTGTGTTTTAAGTTCAGTGAATGTGTCATCTATACATCCACCATACTTCGATGTGGGGTGGGGTTGAACCTTTCAATCGCTATATTTTCCCACCTATCCATGAATATATATCTGCTACCACCGGGGATAATGGCGATCCCATGTCAACTCCCTCAGTTTGTTTGTATATTTTCCCCTGGAATTTAAATACTGTGGAAATTATAAAACTCAAGTTTCAAAGTCGTGTGACTATAATTGATATGATTACAAACAATAAATTTTGTTCGAAACATTGTCATCCAATAAATAAACTAATATGGCGTTCAGATAACGAGAAATATTAGCAACACGGAACTCTGCTAGGCAACACACACACACTAAACGCGATCCTATCGCCTTATAATTATTCTGATTGGAGTGAAGACGGATTAAACATAAGCTGAGGAGACCGTTGACTGACACCTCAAGTGAAACTTCAATGGGGAAACTACAAGTTGGATATGGATCCGACAGTGATGAAATAGTAGAGATCATATGAGGCGGAAAGGAAAGCTTATGGGCAATGGTGGAGCCAGCTAAAGGTTACTGCAAGGTACAGAGTATCGATATGCTACCAAAGCTGTATGTTATACTTGGAATCAGAGGGAATAATGATATTTATAATAGTGTTTGATAGTAGAGATTTCCATGTTAAATTGCATAAGTTTTTGAAATTAAGTGTGAAGTCAGTAAATCTTTTATGAGACAACATAATAAGCTATTGACTTAGAGGCTGAATAGCAATTGTCCGATACAAAGTCACTGGTGGGCAGTGTTAAAAAGTAATGAAATTGGGAGGGCATAGATGATCACTTTTTTCTTAGTTTTAGATCACTCTTTTGCTACGATAATGGTTGGTAATGAAATCAGCCAAATATCTACAAAAAGCTAACAAGTGTTCACCTTTATTTTTAGTCAAAAGAAACATTGACATTTAATTGGACACCTTAGGTGATGGCGGAAACTTTGCTTTTTTGGAGACAGAAACTGACGGTCGCCTCTGCAACCATCTATTCAGCATCAAACTTTTATAACCTTATGACCGTTCTGAAAACAAAAAATCTCATTAAATTGTAAGGGGAATTGTAACATTTACTCTTCATTTATATTAATAGGAGTATTTTAGTCTAGAAGTAAGATGAAACATCGAACGCGCATCATTTTTATGCATTTGCCGAACATTTTCTATCCCTGTACCAACGATTAAAGGATGAAATTCTGTGGACTCTACTCCAAACTGTATCCACAAGTTAACCTGCAGCTGCGGTGACATCTATATAGGTAGAACCAACAGAATGTTCCAATGTCGTCGAAAAAAACATGTTCCAAAATGGCTACTAAATCATATAGAAAATCCCAACGCGATTCATCTGAATAGAAATCCAGGATCATCCATTGCAAAACACTTATTAATGTCAGATCACAAAATGAATATTAATGACTATTTCACGATTATATCATCACATAACTCCAATTTAAGGTTATTGAAGGTGATGGAAGCACTTTGGATTAATCACATACAGCCTAAACTGTGTGCACAAAAAACAACAGTAGCCTTCAACCTTCGCCTACAATGGACTACATGAACCATTTAAATATGATTGGTCATTAGTATGTACTTTTGGTTTTTATTTAACTGAGTAACTATCATGAACTTTATTTTTATTATTGTTAACCATGTTAGTTGTAAAGCAATTGTAAAGAAACCACGAAGTGACGATATCATCTCGTGAAATTTATCTCCTAAATGCCTTATTCAAATTTATCGAAGGTACTAATTGTTTTAAATATTTATTGATTTCTTTTAAGTTTCTTGTCGTATGAAATGAAGATAGAGCATAACTGATATAAAAAAAATGGAAAAAATGGTGCTAAGCATGAAGGTAAAGGAACTAAAGTAACTTCTGTAGACTTAATTAGGCGAAAAAAAGACGGAAAGTCTCCGATGCCAAATGACGTTGTCAGCAAGGTAAGGCAGAAGTCAGTGGGGAAATCTGTCGTACTCAAGAGCTAAAGAACAAAATTCCATTTTCCCAAAGCGGGGTTAAAGTCAATTGTTCTATATGGGTGAGAAACTTTGTGTGTCATAAAAAAACATCTCCAACAGGCTGCTACAGACGTTTATCCACAACTGACTTTGCTGCATACTGTAGATCAGGTGGGCAGGAAGTATTAGCTATAAGAAACTTTGGGAACAAACGAATAAAGAATCTGCTTATCAGCGAATATGACAAAGAAAATCTATATGGGTCAGACATATGCTGGGGAGACTGTTGGATCACATCATTCACTTTTCCCTTGAGTGCAGCGCGAATCAAAAGCGTCAAGTTGGATATTGGTTGGAGATTGACATACAGGAAGGAGATGAGAGACTATGGTCAATCTTGGCGCCAGCTAAAGAGAACAACATAGAACTGGACAAAATGGAGGTGTACTACCGAAGCGCTATCTTACACCCGGGACCCATGGGAATAATGGTAATATAATTATGACGTCATCGAATAATACGAAGTAAAGCAGCATCCAAAAATTGTAAAGTATTCCAAATTGTTATGCTGAACAATTGTTGCTGTAGAAACTAACAAGTAATCGGGACAAATACATGAGGGCTTATTTAGTGATTCTAATAACAGAACCCGACTGAATGCAAGAACACTGCAAAAGACCAATGTATATGGGATTCATCAAACAGATGAGTTGTAGGACCGTTGATTTCGCTTAGTTGTCAGTCAACGACATTCTTTTTTAAATATCTAGCTGATCCATTGTGCTTCGATACTTCATATTAAAAGACTACAGTTAAAAAAAGTTAATACAATTACTGAATCTTAGAAATGCCCTACCTACGAATACTGACCAGTTACGATGAATAGAAATAATCGAAAGTCAATAAGTAACTAAACATTTTAGAAAAATGAGTACATGAAGCCCAACTAAGGATTACTTCTAAACTGATGTAGAGGGTTCTAAGATCCAGGACTAAAGCTTTAAGAGTGAAATACTAGATATATAGTGACTACAAATCATAATAAATCACAAGTACTCAACTGAATCAGTTGGATCATTAAATATGATCAAATTAGGTCTTGGTATGTGTTACTTCAAAAAGCATAAAAAAATTGGATAAGACGAAACATAACAATTACTGAACATTAAATAAACTAATAAATATAAAACTGCACTCTTGAATAAGACAGAATAAGAGTTTGGTGAATGATACTCATTAGTGAATGGATACAGACTTCTAAAGTACAACTATAGCACAGTTCATACTCTGTCTTATTCAATCTCATTTAGACTGTGTTTCTCCAGTAATGTAAGTGTTATGAGCACCGAAGTACCGCATGCTCTAAACACCAGAGGCTATGACGATTCGCGTGAAACAACCAGTACTTTGTGTGCTAAAGATGCAAGTCCAGCCACTATTACTGTCCTGGCCGGTCTTCAGTGGAGACTATAAATTCATGAATTTGTATTATAATCTTTCCTAATTTTTCCTGACACTTAGCTTATTTTATGTTTTTTTTATTATTTGCTTGATTCCACACTGTATTTTTGGTGCAACTATGGAATTTTCAGTAGGCCAAGTTTAGCAGGTTGACCGGTGATATCAGGTGTGCGTCGGCAGGGGATCGAACCTCATACCATGTGCATGGTCGGCGACAGTCCTAACTACTGTGCCACCGACGCATCAAAGCGTGTGTCAGAGATGATGCTATTGAAATGCAATCCAGTGATATTACTGATTCGATTTAAACAACATTAACGTCATAACACCAATTCATTCATTCACTATAATGTATATATATAAAACTGTAGAGCCTGATGATAAAGTTATCGAAAAGAGTATTCTTTGTTCAGTATCCATTCTTTTGATAATAAGAATTATCGACTTTGCATAAATGTCATATTGTGCATCGTATTCAAATAAATAACTCCAATACTGTTACGACTGTTTTGCATATTATACATATGATGAAAAAAAATTTTCACAAATAATCCGACATATCAATTTGTTTATCGGATGCATCACTCAGTGAAACAGTATTATTTACTGAATGACAAGGTTTTCAAAACACAATTTATTGTTTATAATCATATTATTAATTGTAACTACACAAATACTTAAAATACAGAGTATAAATAGATTTTCCGATTATATCAAGTCAAAGGTGGAGGCAATTCAATTCACTTATAAATTGGAAAGTTGGGAAGTGGAGCTCTTAATCTTAGATTGTAACATAATAGGGTGAGAAGATGGAAAACCTACGCATTCAAGTCGATATTTGGATTTTGGTTCATCCCACTCCATGTTAGAAAAGAATAGGACTGGTAAAATGTTTAAGTAATAGGACAGAAAACGTAAATAGTATCAAGGAAAATCTAAGACACGAAGTAAGGCATGTAAGAGAAGCTTTAAAACTTAATAATTATGCTTATAAATTAATCAAGAAGTATGTAGGAAAATATCAAAATAAAATTAATAATAATAATGGCAGTAATACCGATAGTAATTATAATGGGATAGGCATGATAAATATAAACAGGAGGATGACAAGACCAACCCTAAAGAATTTAAATCATCAGTAGTACCTCTATAGAAAAAAAAAGATCTCGGAAACCTTAGGTAGAATTTCTAACAATGCAGGAATACAAGTGGTAATCAAACCCATAAACTAACTTTGAAACAAACTTTACCGATTAAAGGGTCCTTTGGACCCCATTGAAAAAAACCCAACTTAGTTCATCTATTACCTTGAAATGATTGAAAAGTCAGATACATAGGTCACCATAGTAGAACATAGCCAATCAGACTAACAGAGAGCGAATAAGATAAGAAATGTAGCTCACCTATAGCACTTCATGTAAGTATGCACAACCATACAATAGGATGGGATAAGATGACAGTTCTAAAATCTTATCTAACAGAGTGGAGGAAGAGACTGATGAGTGAAACCTTATTCCTTGAATCAACTGAAAATACGTGCAATACAAAGGATTCAACGCCTGTCCAGGACACCTGGAAAATCCTACTACTCCTGTAACTATTCGGCAGGAATAAAAAAGTCTCCAAGTTGTGCAGTTACAACTGATGACATGATTAGGAACCATGATAAATTGTGTCTGTAACGTCATCCAATAAATAATACTGTTCACTGTGTGACATATCAAATAGATGAATTAATGTGGAATTATTTACTACCACAGTGCGCAAATCTGAAACAATTTTATAAAAAAAACTTCGAGAGCATTTGTAAAGTTTGGTAGTCATATATCGTGTATATAATCCATAATTACTATTATGATTATTTACCAAAGCTGTAAATCCGTTGAAAATCATCAAGTCACCACAGTAACCACTGGTGCCACTACTACTGTATCGACTATTACTGTCTCACAGAATTATTCAATATACATTCACTCACTTTTATACTAATGTAATAATGGCAAACGAAAGTTGTTTTAAAAAAGAAACTTAATTAGCCTTCTTATATATATGGAATGCAACATTTCACATGAAACAAAATGTTACTATTTCTGATCGAAAGAACTGTAGGCTAAAGTGATTGCATCTTTGTCTTGTGTCTGTCTTCAATAAACATGCACACATACACCTTTGCATGTCGTCTGACGAGATTTCATGTGACTTTCCACTAGATTAACAATTAGAGAATATTTAATTTTCTTTGCTTTTACCGTCAATCATTCCATTGATATAATGTCTTTTGTATTATTATTGTTATTATTATTATGGTACAAAAAAGTTTCATTAATTTGTTTATTTATTCACTCTTCTTGACTTTTTGTGGATAACTCTTTCTGTCTCTCAAGGGGGTAAAGTAGTGATGACTTGATTCTTTATCGATCCATACATTATTATTATATTATTATTTCCTTTAATTCCTAGAGGAACATAGGGCTTCAGCTGCTCGTCTCCGCTGACTTCGGTTCTCTGCCAACTTTTTCACCCCGCTCCAAGTCTGCCCACATGCTTCCATCTCCTCTTCACATGACCTCCTCCAAGTCACCCTTGCACTGACAACCAACTCGCCGCTTCCCATTCAGTCGGGTTCCACTCGAGCAATGGCTTGTCTAGTGATGTCACTTGATGTTTTGTTTTCTCAGAGTACGGCCAATCCACCTCCATTTCTCCCTGCTTATTTGTTGCACAATCGGTTCCTACTGGGTTGATTCGCTCCTAGAGATCCCTATTTCTGATCTTTTCTGGTTGGCTATCTGATCTTGAGTAGTGTTGAGCAAAGACAGCTGTTGGTGAAAGTTTGTAGTTTGTTCGAAGTGCCCTTCGTGACGCACTGGCCAAGTCTCTGATCCGTATAGTAAGTAGTACTGACCACACATTGCAGTTGAAAATCCAGATCTTGTTTTTCACGCTGAGTGCTGTTGACCTCCACACAGACTTGAGAGTAATGAAAGCTTGTCTTGCTTTTCCGATTCTTGCTTTGATATCTTCGTCAGTTCCGTCGGCCTGTAGTTGAAACGATGCTTCCCATGTCGATGGGTAAAGGAGGTTGTTTCTTTCAGGTTCCTCCCATTTATGCTGGCTGATTGTTGTCTGTTATTGTTTCTGTGGCTGTTGGTGTTGGCCAGGAATCTTCATCACCTCTGTTTTCTCTATGTTCACCTGAAGTATGGCCTATCTTTGATGCTTCTTCTGCCAACTTGTTGCTTTTCACTTGCATATCTTCCGCTTTTTGGGAAATCGGATATATACCATCGGCGAAGTCCAGATCCTCCAAGTTTTTCGTTAGAGTCCATTTTATGCCTGTTTCCTCATCGCCCGCTGTTTGTCGCATCATCCAATCTACCGCTATCAGGAAAATCATTGGCGATAGTAGGCAGCCTTGTCTAACTCCCGTCTTCACTTCGAAGGATTCCGTAAGTTTTCCGATCCATAAATGATCAGATTAAATAAGCCTAGAAGATGTAGGTTTAATTGGTTTATATCCTTTTTTTATAAAACGATGTATACCAACATTGATTCAAGTGTTTCAATGTTATAACATTCAAACGTTGAATATTGAACAAAATAATGAAACTAAGCAAACACTATGTGAGGCTTCGTTTATCTGTTTATTTGATATAATAGATAGTGAAACAGTAACTTTTACTGGATAAAATTTCAAGGAAAATCTACTACTCATATTTTTATCAAGGCTGTCAAACAACTTTCGATATCTGCTTTACGCAACTACTACATAACTGGATATATTATTTCAGGAAAGAATGGAAAGAAGTAAGTTGAAATGATAATCAATAATTCCACTGGTTAACTTCATTTGTTGCAGGGATAAGACAGATTATCAGCTTGTTTTGATTCCTTGCATCCCGAGTGGAATATATGGCTTGGCCAGTGTATCTTCACTTTACTCACTTCTCTGACATCACTTCCACCTGATTCTACGACTGGCCAGAATCTTTTATTTCCCGTTTACATCGTCACTTTCAGAGGCCCATCCCTGAGCTTCCCACTCAGATTCCACTTGAGGATCTGTCATGCGAAGTTCCAAGAAGGTATTCTTAGCATACACCTTACCTATCTTTATTTCCTTCTCTATATAATTGTTCGGTGAGCGCTTTTATTCAGTAATCAAACTGAAAAAAGTAACCTTCACCTGTGTCTGAAATCTGCGTGTTACAGTTTTCCTCTCAATTTCATGATAGCTGGTGATGACAGTGTTGTTATTCATTCTCCTTTTTTGTGTGCTCATTGTGATTTCATGATTGTATAAGTGTAAGGAGGGCTATGTTCTCCTTGGTGATGTCAAGTATCAATCTAAATTTCTTAACGTCAATGTCCATTCAATTTGCAATGCGTGAAAACCACATTAATTCAGATTGAACATTGGATGCTTAGGAGGAAGCACAGAACAATCTTTTATGCATCTAAACTTCAGCTTACATTAAAAACTCGGTGTAATTCTTCTTATTGATAAACTCGAATAAAGCAAGAATAATAAATTTAACAGGGTGATATGAGCATTACTCACATTACTCTTCTTACTAGAGTAAAATACTCTTTTAGGCACACAACCTATTGTACTTACATAGTTTTTGTAGTTAAGCTTCCTTTACATACAAAATGTTGAACTCTGCTTCCCTTTTATTTTCAAGGATATTCGTCTGATTCTCCTATAAACAGACACTTCTTTCAGATCCTTGATGCCATATACTACTAACTGATGGGCATTAGCAGTTTTTGGATATCAATCACATCAGGCAGTAGTAATTACTTTTCAGATCGCAATGATTTGAATTCTGGACCATATTTTTGCTCGTTTGGTGCCGAGCTCACCAGCGGTGTACCCCATTCCACTCAGTCGACAATGGTAAATCGGTTCAAACCACTCGCATTCTGGCTAGCTACATAGGTGAACTTGTAATACAATTCTCAATTTTTGAATTACACAGTTCGAGGTGAAATTTCGTCGCAGGTTCCTTTGGAAACCAAAATTATTCACACCAGAGCATTTTTTCTACCCCAAGCGATGAATGTCAGTCAATAAAGCAAGCATAAACACATATTACTAACTACTGTTCATTGATTGATGTCAGCGGTTAGATATCACTCAAATTTTCCAGTGGGGCTTGTTACCTAGAACTGAATAACCTATGCACGCGAACTGATTATCAGCTGGCACAAGTAGTTGTCCATCATTCAGGTGGTCTAAACTCATTCGACTCTATACTGATTAACTTATCCGCAAACGAGGGAAATGGTCGTCCAATGTCTAAATCACTATGACCTGAACAGTTATCATTACTGGTTAACGTCAATGTTATCCAACTGCTCACATCAATCAGTCAGTAATATGCAACATCATGCAGTTATGCTTGCTGTCTTGATTACTATTTATGGTATCAAGTAAATCCCATGGCATGGTGGAAATAATTCTGATTTTCAAAAAAATTTGCGGTAAAATTTCACCCCAAACTGTATGAATTGCAAATCGTAAGTTGAGTTTAATTCTTTTGATACTTTATGAAAATTTTATTCTTAACGTTCCCAATGTAACATAGGGCTTCGAGCTAGAGACTTGAAGTTTCGGTAGCAGTGGTGTTTTTACTTTTAACGCAATGGGGCTGCTAGCCTCATGCGTAACCTTACCCCTTTACCACTCTTATAACTGGCTTAGCGAGGTAAAAGAATGTGTCGACCGGGGATAGGACCCCCGGGCTGCATGTGTGGCCGGCGAGCATTCTACCGTTGTGCCACCGACGCATACTTAATAATTTAACTACTGATAATATTACTCTGGACTTACGTTTCTCATAGTTCCTTTCATTAAACAGTTTTCAACATTTAAAGAGTATTTTTAAACCCTCTTTTGTTCATTTACACATTTTGATATTGTTTTATGTTGTAATCAGTTGAAAAGAATCCACAAAATAATAACAAAAAGTGTGGACATATTATCCTGATTTCTAAATTGAGAACTGAAGCCCGTTCTTTTGATGGCGTCGTCAATAGTTTGAGTATAGTATGTCAGATCAAATTCAGCAATTTCATCCAATGACTTCAACAGAAAACTTGTGAAGATTTTTACAAAACCCTTTCGAAATCCCTGACAAAAGAGAAATTGTGTGACGTTTTCCCAGAAAATCCTGAGGATTTTATCTGTAATCTGTCGAGTATGAAGTTAAATCACATCGAAATGGAAGCACTTTCTCCTGGATTTAACTTTCACATCCCAAGTAAGTTTGTCGAAAGAACTGATGTCGCAGTTCAATTCGAAAACTTATTCCATCAGTTGAGCGAGCCCACTCCAGTTGATGATGACAAGAGGAGCTGGTTCAAATCGAAGCTCGTCGACGTTGCAAATCAATACCTCATTTCTCCAATGTCATATTCCAAAGTCCTTTCTGAAGAGCATTGAAATCTCTCAAGAATAATGACAAAATGTTTATATTGAGACCTGACAAAGGCTCAGGTGTGGTGCTGATGGACAGAAAGGACTACATCGCAAAGATGAAAGCTGTGTAAAATGACCTGTTGAGGTTTAAAGTTGACAATTGCCAGAAAGATAAGACAGATGCAGTCGAAAAACGTATCACAAACGCCTTGAGAGATCTTCTAAAGAAGAAATTGACTGACAACTACACGTACAATGATTTGAAACCCTGAAGGTCCTGCTTGCTACACATGTATGGTGTTCCGAAGATACACAAAGAACAAGTCCATCTAAGACCCATAATTTCGATGATCAACTCGCCTTAACATAAGGTGGCACGCTGGCTTGCGGAGAAGTTGGAATCTATTCGTCAACGGCTAGGCGTGCACACGGTGAAAGACTCATTTCATTTCTCTGAAAGTGGATACCACATGAACGTTCTAAATAACCTCATGATGTCCTTTGATGTAACCTCCCTATTCACAATGATTCCAATCAATGAAACTATTGAGATCATTTGTCAGCATTCCGATCTTCCCCCACTCCCAGAGTTGGAATTCAAACGCCTACTGCTTATGTGAACCATGGATGTGCAATTCCAATGTGACAACACCTTTTACCGCCAAATAGATGGTGTAGCTATGGGCAGTCCACTTAGCCCTGTTTTAGCAGATATATTCATGTCAAACCTTGAAAGAACAAAGTTGAAGCATGCAATCGACGAAACATCCTCCTACTGTCGTTATGTTGATGACACATTTATAGTGTGCAAAAATTAATGTCATGCTTCACACTTACTAAGATTATTCAATGGTGCACATGCCAATATTGAGTTCACTATGGAACATGAAAGTGACGGAAAGTTTCACTTCCTCGACATCGCCATGGAACGCCTAGAAGACGGTAGTCTTCAAAAGTCAATTTATCGAAAGCCCATATGGAAAGGACAATACTTGCATTTTAATAGCTTTTGTCCACATAGCTTTAAACGTGGTCTAGTCAAGACTCTGTACTATAGAGCGAGGAGAATATGCTCTACAGAGAAACTAGAGGAGGAGTTTGAGTTCCTTGAAAATATATTGAAGAGAAATGGGTATCCTCAAAGGTTCATCAACAAGTATGGAAGATCTGAAGTCACAAATGCAAAACAAATCACATTGGAAAAAAAGCCAGTCTACGTTCAGCTTGATTATAAAGGTGAAAATATTGCAGCGATGATCAACAGAAGGCTGAGTACATCACTAGCCATAGCCTATCCTGCAGCCAAGCTCGTTCCCGTCTATCGAACAACTTGCTCTTTGGTGCAATCAAAAATCGATAGATATCCTTCTCATGTTACCTCCAACTGTGTATACAAATTTACATGTATCTGCGGGAGCAGTTACATTGGAAGGATAGAAAGAAGGGCGTATCTACGATTTTCTGAACATGTACCAAAAAGCTTACGTCTAAAGGGAACAAATGCTTTAAATAGTGCCATCACCAGGCATCTTCTCGACACGGGTCATGAGGTGGACGTTGAAAAGTCGTTCAAAATTATCAATAAGCAAAATAGCTCAATCCTCCTCAAGTTTGCTGAAGCCATTTCCATCAAGCGCCTGAAACCTGATTTATGCGTCCAGAAAGAAACAGTTATCAGTCTTTCTTTACCCTGGTAACTGGATATTTTCATCTCTCTTTCATCTGAACGCGTAATGCTGAAAAGTTTCCATGGTCTATGATCATTATTGTTCGGAATGGTGTTTAATATTACATATATAAGTACATATTACTACTGTATGCGTATATTGATCGATTGATTTTTGTTTGAAATGAACTCTGTGCAAGTATGTTAAAATTGTTTCCGTAAATATACTACTCAATAATGACTTTGGGCTGTAAGCAGCTGACGAGAAGGCAATGAAATAAAAGATGGTACCACTTTATTCTGCTAAAACTGTAGTTCTTGCTTTGTTCAAATATCCTGCTACACTTTGCTATCCTAAATTTATTCAGCCTTGGTAGGAAACAGGGATAATCAGTCGATATTTATCAAAATTATGAACAGGAACAAATGTTCGCTTGAAATGCAGGAGATCTCTGTCAAACACATGTATGTTTCCTCAAAAAAGAACCCCTTCTTCTTACAAATAAATAATAATGCGTGAAAAATGTCAGATGAATAGAGTTCTTTAGAATTTTCAGATATGCTAGATTGTGTGAAACTTCGATTATTGTGAATTTTAAAGTACAACAACTACTCAAAGGTAGAAGACAGATAAAACATCTTAAACTATTACTTTATTATGACTAGAGTTACATCATGGTTACCATTATTTATCATGAGTAAAGTAATTAAGTAGGTTGCGTAAAGTTCTCAGTGGAAGGGTACTTGTCATGATAACTTTCACTGTCAGAGTAGTTGTTCTTTTGAATTATCTTTTCTCTTGACAAAGTTGGTTAAGTATTCTTCCATTATTTAGTCGGGGTAAAGTTTTTCCGAACTACTATTGATGTCCACTGTAAATTCTTGCCATCTTAACATGACCTATATTTATTCTGCAAACACTCTTCTGTTATTCCTGATAATCTTAGTTACACTACTCTTATCGTTAACTGACACTACCAGTAGGACTCATATGTCACGTGTTTTTTGTAGTTGTATAGATTTGTTTTTGTGTCATATTATGAGTGGTGATATGCAAACATTCTTGGTTACATTTAGTTCATGCAGTGATGTGCACAAACATTTGTCACCGGTTGAAACCTTATGATAAGAAGATGGAGTGCGTCGGTGGTACAGTGGTTAGGACTCTCGCCGACCATGCACATGGTCCGATTCTAGATCCCCTGCCGACGCACACCTGATATCTATGGTCTGCCTACAAAATGTGGGCTACCGATATACATGTTGAAAATTCCATACTTGTACCAAAAATATATATATATATGTATATATATATAAATCTCTCATTTATCATACCGAAGTAGGAGAGGGGACTTTATTTCGGCATACCGTATATTAAAGAGTGACTTAGGGATTGACTTTTCAAATCATTTTCCTCCCTCTAGAATAAGTTTACAAGATCACCAGAAGTCGGTGCTCAAACGAAGGATGAGTAAAATACGTGTGGAATTTCGATTCTCACGAAGTGGTCAGCGACTGTAAATCATCACCTGATTCAGTAGTAACAGCTTAATCGTGTTCTGCTTTCATAGAGAAATTAGATCTCTTTTCAGAGATATATATCGCAAGGATCGACATAGGCAATAAAAGCCCACTATCCCTATAATCTGAATCTTTACAAGCGTACAGTAATGCTGAAGTAAATCTCGCAAATTCTTAACTAACTGTAACTTCCTATAATGAGTGAATTCTGAAATGATCTGATTACGCGCACAAACCAGAACTTGGTGTTGGATTTCAGCAACCTCAACTGATTCATTCAAGAACGGTTTGGACAAGCACACAAATTTACTAGAATAGGATTAACATGGGCTCCAAGCCTTCTATCCCCAGCCAATAAATCTAAATCTGAATAACTGGCACTAATTTAGCACCCTTTTCTTTTTCTAGGCATTTTCAGAAGTAACTCAGAACCTACTGAGTTTCCTCATCAGCCTTATTTCAGACCTCTTAGCCCAGATTCAACCTGCAGTGCTCTTTCTAGGAACGAACAGCGTTATTTCAGTACATACTGGTTTCACTACAGGTAGGAAACTATTCATTTACCGTGAAAAGGCATTTATAGACGCGTAGGTTAGAATTAGTTTAGAATTGTTGTAAGCATGGCATTGTAGGACTGTGTACTTGTAAGTGCACTATAGTCCAACCACACGTAAGTAAGTTTGCTAGAACCGAATCCTGGCGTCAAAAATACCTGAGTCCACATTTTGTACACACGAGCTCCTGCATTATGACTGTCTCCTTAGAGATTCATGTCGTTAGTGATAAATAATGTGCGTCGGTGGCACAACGGTTAGGACCTTCGACGACCATGCACATGGTCCGGGGTTCGACTCCCTGCCGACGAACACCTGATATCTATGGTTGGCCTGCGAAATTTGGGCTACCGATATCACATGCTGAAAATTTCATACTTGTACCATAAATACAGTGTGGTTTCAAGCTATAATCAAAAAATATGTATACATTGAACCTGATGACAAAGTTATCGAAAAAAGTATTCCTTGTTCAGTTATCGTTCTTTCGAAAAAATCTAAAGAGCATTTCTAATCAATTATTAAATTATTTGAAAATTTAAGTACAATATAGGGTCTGTTACAAGTGACTGTCAATTACTTAAATTGTCTCACATTTTTAATGTATAATCACATTTGTTTCTCATAATAGAAATAATTATAGTTTGTGCGAACTACTCTGTGAAACTAGAATCGATCGATATGTAAAGACCAGCATGCAACCATTAAGTTAATGCATTTATGTATGTAGACTACTAAAAATTCCTGTCGATTGACCTTGAAAGATTAATAAATACATTTGTTTCACTTCTAATGGCATATTCATACTCAGCAAGAACAAGTGCAAAATATATCAGGTGTATGTGACTTGAGTATCGACATCTCTGTCTGAAACACTGTAGTCGCATAGATCCAGTCTCATTAACTGAATCATAGTGCTTCGCTAATCATTTCGTCGACGAATAAGTAAATTAACTAGCAGAGTGTAGCGGGATGTTTCCATTTCCTGAAGTATTAGCCATCCGGGAACAAACAATCAGACTCGTAATCTGAAAAATTCAAATCAAAACTTTTTATCAAGTTAGATCACGAAGTGACACTGACGAGGGTTGTATACTATCTGCAATCACTCCACAATGATAATGTCTGATGGTTTTATTTTGAGATGGATCAAACCCCTGTAAGGGAACAATTCAAAATTTATTTCTTTGCGTTGATTTCAAAAATAACTGCTTCTTCAGATTGGTTTTATTCCATCTTGTCTTTAAGCTTTATTGTTATCATTATTACTATGAATATTCTAGGCATCTGACAGCATCCAGCTCATTTTGTTTCGCTTCAATACAGTTTCTTACTCCAACAGTACTTTTTTAATCCATTAAATTTCAAATTTTTCGCATTTATATTAGGCTGGTTTCTTAAATCACTGGGTTAACCAACTTTTCTGTCCATAAAAAGGAGTCATATACACTCCACTTCATACTGTTTTTAATCATCCTATTACTTCTGTGAATCCTGACCTAGAATCACGCACAATTTCTACCTAATTCATTGAAATTTCTGAGACAAATGGAGAAAGAATATTTTGATGGAGTTTCGAGGCATGCTTTCGGTAGGATGATATTGCTTGAGATAGTATATTATCGATTATTATATTACCCGAAGCTTCTGCAGTAAGAACAGGCTGAAAATGTGTATACACGAATTCTTCGTATTATTATTATTTCAGTTCTAACCACAGACTGATAGCAGTTTGGGAAACATCAAAAACCAGGGAGTGCTGAACAGCTGTTTTGCTCTATTATGGGACTCTTCGTCAGTGCTCACCTACGACCCCTTGAAAGATCGAACAATCAACCCTTAGTCTATGAAGTCAAGCTTATCGACCATGCATTCACTTGGGGTGCATTTCAATGCCCCATGAGTTCTATCTTTCAATTAGTAATACAGCTACCCACCTAACCAGTGCTCTTGATGGGTATCCACTTCACTTTGACACAATAGAACCCACTGATCACAATTTCTCACTAAACCTCCAGGACATCCGCCCAGTAGCCACTTTTCATTTTTCTCATCACTCAATAGGTATTTTCAGTGTTATAATATACAATCAGATTCAGTCAAACAACTGATAAATGTTATTTCAGATAATCAGAAGTGATTCAATCAAATGAACGCCTTATTTTCATAGTAAAAGTCCTCTGAAACAATAGAAAACTCTCCAAACCAGTTAAACTACTTCTGTTGGCACTACATTACCACTTTTGTCACTTATACTATTTATAAGTAGCTTCAAAGAAATCACTAAATATCATGCTGACTTTCAGTGGACATTGGGCATAGAATAGCAGTCGTGTTAGTATTTATCCCAATCTGCACTACCATCCGATCTACGAGACTCAAGCGTTCGTCATCATTTCACTCGAAGCATCATAGGCAATTCCTAGGTGTCAATGATAGTTCCGATTTCAGCTTCTAGTCATCACCCGTTACATAAGTAACGGTTTACGGGCCCAAATCTGTTGCAGACAGACTCACCATCAGTCAAAAAAACAACGACTGTAAATTATAGTCGTGCATATTGAAGCTGACAAGGTATTTCATTTGGTGAAACTTCACCTTCCCTAAGAACACTCAAATTATTCTTATTCCTTTCACGATTGTCGACGTTTATCACAGGATTTGATGTTTATTAGCAATGAAATATCCCGACAGAGTTGACCATAAAGACAGTATCTCAACAATCAGACTAGATGGAGGTTCCGCCATATTGAGAACTGACTAATTTTAGACAAAGTTATTCTTTGAATTGTAAATCTCCGGGTAGATGTCAACTTCATCGTCCTACGATCAATTCTTCATAGATTTATGTTGCTGAAAATTCTCAAACCAGAAAAACACCGTTGTCCTGTGGATTATTATGCGGCTTTAAAAATTTCTTCAAATTTTGTCAGTGTATGATAAGGCTGAAAAACTTGAATGAATCGAATCTGAAGAAAGTAGAATTTCTGATTAAAAACAACCACAGTTTACCAGTCTGGAATAATTCAATCAGTCAATCTGAAATCTTCAGCTCATCAAGATAAGTTTATCACCAATTCTGGTGTATTTAATTTTATCAATAGAAACTTCTGTTACTTACTCGTACTTGTGACTGTCAAATTTTGACATCACTGAGTCGAACTGATCGCTCTGATGAGGTGAATGCGTTTTTTTAATCAACACCTCACTAATGTCTTGAATTTCATTTTGCTGTTAACTGTCTAGCGGAAGGTTTAGTTAAGAATTTTATTCGTATACGTAATTTCCCAGTTGCATTTCACTCAACTGATTAGTGGATAATGTGCACTAGTTTAGATATGATGGAGAAGAATTTAAGCTGAGATGGATGATTTTGATGTGGTTGTCTTCTCTTCTCTGAACTGGAAACCATCAGTTCCAATACAAGTAGCCACCTGGAGGGTGTGAAAACACACAAAAACAACCAATCACGTTCAAAACCACCCATTAGGAGAGATGCCAAATAAACTCATGGAGAAATCTAAGAGCTCACTTCAAATTGGAGTATGCGCTGAAGATGTTTACTGGACAAGTAAGATTAGTAACTTGAAACTACAAGTAATACGGTTTAGAACCAGTCACAGTAGTGTAGTGCATATGCATTCACCTGGAATATTTTTCCCTTTATTTCTTGTAGAGTCTCCTATTGTGGTGAGAGCTGTCTGGTAGACAAAATTGTAGACACCAATTTACGTCAATGTTTACGTCCCAAATCCTGGTCATGAGAAAAATCAGGAACGAAGCCTAACCTTGACGAACTCTACAACCAAACACAACAGACTTACCTAGAGCGGATATGATTCTCAGATATATGGTCTGACTTTCAAAGAAGCGGCTACAGAGAGGTGACAGAATAACTTTCAGCGACAAAACAACCAATCAGAATACGCTGTTTCTCAGCTAATGATAACGAATAATGATGTACGTAAAAATCAATAGATATCTGTTGGTTTCCTCAATAGACGATCTGTTCCCTGGGCCTTGTCTTCTGTCGTTCCACTATAACTCGTGATTACACCATTTTGTTGTTACTTCCTATTTGATATGAACGATGACTAAAACTCTGTGACAAATTACACTGTGTAAGGTGATCAAAGTAAATCGCCGAAAAATCCAGGACCTTGAGTTCTTCCTTGTTAGTACTCCTCAGCGAGAAACTGATGTCCCCTACGAGATTCGAATCTGTTTCAACCAATGCTTCAGTCAAAGGTGTTACCACTGGGTTATTCGGGCTAACAATTGAACCAATGTAGGACTGTGTCTCATCTACTTGTTGGTCACCACAGTGTAACCAACGCCATGCATCTAGCCCTTGGTATTGGCACGAACTGGATTTTACCAGCCAAGTTTGCAATGTGGTCACTGCTTTGAGCGATTTGCCATCCTGATACAATCTGAATTGGGGTTAGATGTGTGGAGATTATTGGAAGGAATCCGTGGACCTAGGTCCTGAGGCTTTTTGACATTCATCATCAGGAAGGAGTATCTGTAACCTGTTAGGTTTCCTCTGTATCGACACCAAGGAATAGATCCATGACACTAGTTACTCTTTATTGACCAATAAATATAATGTGTATTGTCTCTGAAACAGTCTGTATTATTTCTTTCAAATAATTCATCTAAAACTTAAACATTTTTTATATTGTGTAAACTTTTAGTTTATGAAAAGTGCTAAGTATCAGTACTGAATCGATTTTCATTTAATTATTTCTATTAACTTGACTAAATCCTACCTATCCTATATGAAGAAAAAACGCTGATTGTTTAAACACAGATAAATCAGTTGGTTAAATTGAAAGTTTACTTCGTCTAAACGTTATATCTATAAGAATTCCAACGTTCATAACAAAACTTGCGATGAATTTGTGTGTGAAGTGAAATATATTTATGAATAATTCTACTTTGGCTTAGAATATTTATATATACATATACATGAAATAAACTTGAGGTATCGTTTTGTGTCAGCATGATATCTATCATAGGGTAGAATAGGTCACTCTATCCTAATTAAATGCTTTTGGACACGGCCCTCATGAAGTAAAAAAGATAAAAAAATCTGACTAACACGGATCACCATACAACTTTGCATCGATGAGCAGCAGTCCGAGATGCCACACTCCATGTATCACACAAAGATATTGAAGAGAGTGGAGATAGATTCAGAGAGAGGCAGATTATAAACAAAAGTGTGAGGGAAAAAGAAATTTTATTAAAACGAAAAAGTAGAGTTTTATTGGATATTATTAACCACAAAGAACGATTGCATCTGCGCCAGCCATTAAAAACGATTTTGAGCCATATTACCGATTGTCTCCAGCCATTAGTTTTTACCATCTCGAGGAGCCCAACCAACCAGAAAACCCGTCTATACCTCCCTACGTGGCTGGCTGATTCTCAATAACTCTTATGGATTTTATTGACTGATGAAATCATGTATTGTTCTGACCACCACTAGCTCGTTTACATTCTGACCCATCCTATGCCAGTTAACATTCCCCGTCGAGGAAGGCGATAGCTAGACATACGTGTGTAATACATGTCCTAATCATTTCAATCGGTGTAACTTCACAACCTCTTCGATTGATTTCCCCTCCCACCTACCCAGCACTCGACTGAAGTCTAACCTCAGTATTGCTCACCCTATGATAACACAACACAGGGAGAGAAACCAGACACCTATGATCAAAACAGGTATCCGGATATCACTTCTTTGCCAGAGATGGCGTAATTTGGCAGGTATATGCCAAACAACCCGTCTGTATCCGTGCTGAGATTTCGTCAGCGATTAACCCACCGTTGTTGGCTGATACAACTTCTCAAATAAGTGAAGTGGTCAACACACTCCACCATTTCACTCCCCACCTTTAAGCTAGAAGTGAGTCGGTGTAGTTCACTCTCGCAGCATCATTGCACATTCGATAGCAGGAGTGAATCGGACACCAAGGATCCAAAGATTGCTTCTGGAAGTGTTCAGAAGACTCTGCATTTTGTGGGTATCTCCACCTCGGAGGGAGGACTTCATCATCTGCATATTCTAAGTCAACGAGATAATTTCCTGATGTTAATAAATCAACCCTTGAGTCGCTGAAGTCAGTAAGGATTAAGTCGATCAGTAAATCTATGACGAAATTAAACGGAAATGCAAATAGTGGTCATCTATCGGACGGACACCACTGGTTGTCACCACTTGAGATGATAATTCTCTGTAAGCTGTCACCTGGCTGATTGCATGATTTCGAGTAGATTGAGTGCGTTGATCAGTGCGATGTAGTTTCTCAACATTCCCATCATAGCACCACTTAGTCTACTCTTGATTGTTGGTTCTAGGACTTTAGACACTGTGTTAGTCAGGCTAATTTCTCTGTGATTATCATAGAAAGATTTGTCTCGCTCCTTGTGTATCGGGATAATCAGTGACTAACACCAGTCCGATGGAACTATCTGTGATTCCCAGACGCTGCCTAATACCTTAGTTAACGCAGACAGACACCTCTGGAGTTATTCCATCAGCTCCCTCTGCTTTACGTCGTTTCAGACTACAGACAGCTTCTGTAACCTCAGTTAGGGATGGAGGGCCGATGTTTGCACCCCAACCAAGGAGGTGTTGGATGCTTGGTAAGTTGCACGTGTGTGTAGGCCAATTAAATAGCTCTTCAAAGTGTTCCTTCCAACGTTCCAGTCGTTTATCCTGACAGCTAACTAGGGCTCCATTTTTCTCGGAGATTGTTTCACTTATAACTTGCCTTTTCTCACCTGTTTCCCTGGTAAGTCTAAATAGTTGTTGTCTGGTGTTACCTATCACCTATGCCTTTTCCATCTCTTTTTCTCACCACTGTCCACGGTCGTCGCGAAGACTTCTTGTTAGTTTGCATTTGAGTAGCTTTCGCTCCTCATCGTATTCGGAGCTCGCCGGAATCAGTCTTCTTGCTTCAATCAGTTCGGATGAGGTGGTAGAAATCCAAAGGCTCTTATTAACTTTTGGTTTTAGGTTATTAACAGCCAATAAAACTGTGTCTACAGTTAACTATATATTGTGTCGGGCTTCCTCGGGAGGAGTCTTGATGTGGATCTCATATACGCGTTTAGCTTTTTCTTCCTTAAATAGGAACTCGGTGTTCTGATCAAGTTGAGGGCGCAACTGCTTCGCTGCCAACAGTGTTTTTGTCAGTTTAGTCGTAAGCATAAAGTTGCGCGAACCAGGGTATGATCGGAATCTACACATGTGTTCCAGAAGGAGCACGAGTATTCTACTGACCCTCACCAACGGTAGCTCACCTCTGTGATCTGTTTGAATCCAGCGTTGATTTGGTGGTGGAAGTTGCCAGGTTACGCAATGTCTCTCTTTTTGCCTAAAGTTAGTGATGACTAGGAACAGATGATTATCTGAACAGCACTGTAGAAGACGATCACCGTTACCAATTCGTCGTCAGAGAACTCTCTAGGTATCACCGATATATTTCTCTGTGGCATAACTTCCCTGCTTGGGCACTGAAGTCACTTGCCAAAGCAAATACATCTGAGCGTTTTGCTTTTCTCAGAAAACTAGACAGTTTTCGGTAGAAATCATCCTTTAATTCATCCGAACTGCAGTTGGTTTGGGCGTGAGCGGAGACTAAGAAAAGATAAACACAGGTAACACCGTCCTTCCTTCTTTTAACAAACCCGTTCAGGAGGACCACACACGTACTACTATCTACTAGGATCCAGTCAAGAAGGGATTTTTCAGCTCCAACACTCAATTCTATCCCTACACCTACTATTCCTCGTGAACTAGCTGAGGAGTCTCGTGATACCCTTAAGGTGAATTTTTCAGATTCACCTTGTTGACCGGATGTGGTGACAAGATAGTTATCATCGAGTGAAATAAGCAGTACTACGTATATATCCATAAACTTATAGAATGAATACAAGCATCTGTCTGCTTAGCCATACAATTGAAACTTATTTTATCGATTGTCATTGATATCTATAAAGGTTCAACGCCCGTCAGGTACACTTTTCAATGCAAAACAGTTAAATAGTCAGGTGTATAAGCTCTTGTATTCTGGCTAATAAAATCTCACTTTTGACAGTTAGTGGTAGAAATTAAATGACCGCGAGAATTTGTTCAACAGAGGAGAGATTTTAATTTGTGGCTCAACGCTTAGAAATCAAGTTCATAATAAAATAGTCTACCATTATTTTAAATATAGCTTGATTTCACACCGTAGTATTTGTACAAGTATGGAAATATTAGCATGTGATATCGGTAGCCCAAATTTTGCAGGCCGACTAATTGATATCAAATGTGAGTTGGCATGGGATCGAACCCCTTTCTAACGGAACCGCATACTGTACTACTGAATGACTGAGATGAGTAGCTGGATACCACTCACGTCAACCAGTACGGCTTATATGATCCGCTTTATACCACAAATGACAATCAAGAAAGCATGCATAAACACGTGACGAAAGTCACATATTATGACCTAAATGAAGTTTAAGGTCACAAAACTACCCAATTTTGACTCCATACAGATTAAATCCAAGGAAATATCTTCTTCAATGGTGTTTAAAATGTTTGAAAAGATAAAAGGGATGAAAAGCATCGCGACAAGCCATAAAATTGAATACATTCAGTGTTAACTAACTTCAACTGGTTCATAAGCCAGTGTTGAAATACTGGAAATTTTTATTTCCCATGACCAGAGTATCCAAATATCAAAAGTGTTATACATTTTTACTGTATGATAATAATGATAATGATAAAAACAATATATATATATATATGTATATCATTAACAAATGGTGAAATTAAACATGAATACTTCGGAAATAATCTTACAATACAGTTGTAAATTATACGAATTAAAATTTATGCAGTATATGAAGTAATGACCGGTGGAAGGATGTATACAGGAGAGACAAATGGGGCGGGGAGAATGGATAAGGTGATGTGTGAATCACAGGCATTGAACGTGCTGACGATTTGTATTTGGTTCCATTCAAGAAAACAGGCTGATTTCGATTGTTACGTGAATTGGATCTGGATAAGATAAACACACATATACCGCTGGACCACAGATATAATTTCAGATGTTAACACGAACACGTTGAAGGTGGTGGATCTGGTTGTTTAGATTGTAATGGTATACCCTGAGGTGGTCTTGATGATGAAGATGATGCTCTGAATTCAGGATCTTGAAGTATCTATATATGATTTTAATTTGTTAAAATAAAGCATAAAATATATTTCCTTCTTTAGCAAACAATTACAGCATCATAAGAAAAAATGCAATGGATAGATAAGAGTCTGTTCTGAATCATCTGAATGAACTCTTGCAGAAATCTGCCTAAATGAAATCAGTCACACAACTACATGCACTACGAATCTTACAGTGACGTTTATGTTTAACAATATTCTACGGACAGAAAGCAATTGAGTACCATATGTGGCGGAAGTAAATAGAGGGAATATCCGTAATGTGTACCCGAGGCTAATCGGATGGTTTGTATGAGATTACTAAACGTTAGTTAAATTATGTCATACAACTTTGGCCATATCATATTCTATTTATGAAGTTACTGTTACAAAGTATGCTTTCTGGTGAATCGATCTTTAATCTAGACTTGCATTTACATGTATAAGTACCATGGAAACAGTATTGAACACTAACCCTTTCTACAAAGCTGAAGCCTTTCATATATGTCTTTAAAAATACTGGATTTCTATTTTAAAGTAAGTAGGTAAGAATGGATAAAATTAGTTATATGGATAAGCTTTTATTGCTATCAACGAACAACACTTTACATCATCAAAATTGACAAGGAAACATAGTTGAAGGAAATCCGAGGAGAAAATAGAAAATGAATGAAATACTTAACAACCATCAAAACTGCACATACACCGATAAGCCTGCACGATGTAACCACAGTTCTGCTGTTACTCTTTGGCATTGTTGGAAACTGAATTTTATCAGTCAATTTTCAGATGTGGTCATCAAGCTCGGTGACTTGCTATTGTGGTGCATTTTGAACTGATGTCAGGTAGCTGGATACAATTGACAGGAAGCCCTAGCACTTTTCAACAAGACGTATTCGCAATCTTGAAGGAATTTAAGTCTTTCCAAGTTCAAACCCGTTTTAGCCGGCGCCTTGATCTGAGATGTTACCACAGATACGCCTTGTTGAAGAGTGTGAGTAGTGTCTCCAACTATCTGATAAATCATACATACACTGCCAGAAGTCAATGCAAATAATAAAGTGAATCAGCCACCCACTTGTTATATAGTTTAAGAGAAGTCGCTTATAACAGTTACTTACGAGATATGTTGACTACATATTCTCAATGAAAAACACTACCGAATGATTAAGCAATCAAAATCGCCACACTTTGTCAAAGTTACCGGTCAATGAATGATATTGAACCGAAAATTGGTACAAAAAAGAGTTATCCTATTATTACGGTGAATACAAAGAAACAATGCATTTACAAGACTTCCAACAACTTCAAACTATGAATTCGAAATAGGTAGCCCACATTCCCTCACAGATATCAGATCCACAGTCACTGACTTCATGGAGTAGCACCACATTTTACTTCAACCACTACTTTTGACTTTTCAACCTAACCACCCTACTCACGCTAAAATAGCATACTAGAGTAAAAGACAGGTAGGCACCGAGAACTGTGCAATTTGTCAAATAAATCTATATTGATTATCCATCAGGTGTTCACTTTATCCCAATAAGAACTTAGTTTCATGGATACATACTGCTGTGGAGGCTCACACATTATCGACATAACTATCCACATCTGCATGTTTTTTCAGTGTATGCTGATGTCTGATGAGAAATATCTGGAATCCAAACTATTATCCGGGTAACTGAGTTAGCGTATACTTCCAGGAAGAAGTGTATCAGTTCAAGCTACCACATCTAAACAGCCACACATAAGAGAAACTTAATAACACTACAGCGGAAAGACGTATGAAGCAGAGAATAACTAAATGAAGACTAGTAGAGTTATTTGGAATACCGAAATTGACAAAGGGTGAAGGCGTTTGAAAATTGTGAGCGATTTTAAGCGTTTTCACAGAAAACATTTCCCACGACTGATTCTCAGCACCCCGAGGACCGTAACCAGGTAACTTGCACGTTGCACAACCAAGACTGAAAGTGAATGAATTCACAGATTTCGTTCCGTGTGTCAATTCTAATACACCTGAATTTGTTCAACTTGAACCCAACTCAGATAGTACTGGTCATCGGTGTGCACAATCACATGTCCTATTATACACAGAACAGTTGTACATATATGGAAACATTTCCGAACAATTTAAATGTATTTGGAATATGTGAGATATTTTAGTTCTTAATGTCATGGATATCTTTTCACAGCACTTACCTTGCATCCAGTTGAATTTTCAAAGCACCTCAGGGAACAAAACTGTGTCTTGTGACCTAATTTTGCGTTTTTCTGTTCAAACTTGATCTGAATATGTCTAACTTCTTCAGTAGAAGTCGTACACTTAACCATAATATACCTCAACATAATAGGAGCGTTTTGAGCCAACCTGAATACATAGTAAGTTGCGATTACAGTGAAACCGAGTGAAAAACCTTGCTCATTAACCAAATAATAAGTTGGCTGGTAAACCTAATCAGTCTTGAATACTCTGTAATAGTTGCAAAACTCACTTTTCGAACAAGCTCTACGAATGCATCACGAACGTTCTCACTTGTTTTCGCGCTAGTCTCCACAAAAAGTGATCCCAATTGTCGGGCGAAATCTGAACCTTCCTTTTTAGAAACTACTCGGCCATCCTATATGTACAACATAGAGAACATATAACCAGAGAAACTAACCAAATCAATTTTATTCCCAACAAGCATTTTTAAAAGCCGACCACCACAGAACTGTTCTGTTTGTTCTGCCCAATACTTTACTCCAGATAGACTTTGCATAGAAGTAACGTCATATACTAAGAGGGGAAACGATGGTAGAAAGTCATTTGATACCAAACGTACCGTAAAGGGCACCATTGGCGTGACGATAAAACGAAGGAGTTAGATAACCACTGTAGCGTTCTGCACCAGCTGTATCCTAGACAGAAACGGTTTATGTATTTAGTACATGAAGCCTACCCATATATTAAACTGTACAGTCTCACCATCCACAACCATTTGATATGGTCTAAAGTCGAAACCAATTGTCGCCACCTCATTCACAAGAAACTGGTCATCAACAAATTGGCGGATTAGACTTCGTTGAAGAAAATAAAAAAAGTAAGATTTCGGTATTATACACTGAACAAACCTCGACTTTCCCACTCCTGAATTGCCTAAGAGAATAAGTTTAATTCTTGTCGAGTTTTCGTCCGGCATAATCTAAACTTCAAAATAGTGATAACAGTAATGAAGTTAACACACACACACACATATAAAATGATTACTAAATAAACTACCTTTACTCATTATGTTTAAAGACAAAATAGCAATACGCGGTCTACTTTATTTATCCGTGAATCAGAAAGAGTGCACTTATTTACATTGCTTAACACACTGGTCATCGTAAAGAAATAAATGGTGTCAAGATGAAGTCAGAATACCAAAAGGAAACACTTCTGGAACGTATTCTACAGCAGTAATACGACAAAGCAACCACGCGCATGTTTATACACTCGATAAAACGCTGAATACGAGAATCTCACTTGTATTACTTGACAGACGATATTCCATCAGCCAAATTTTAGTTGGAATCCATAGCCCTTCATTTGAAAGTCTGCTGTCTCCACAAATATTTACTGGTGTACACTCGGAGTAAATATACTTCCTTAGTAAACAAGCAAAAAAGATCTATACATAAATACATGCTATGGTTATTACAATCATTTCCGTCCCAAGCTTGCTATAATGCTGGATTAAATATCACTAATTCTGAAATAATTCTAACATTCTATAGTGAGTAAATTCTGAATCTCTTGTGAAATGGATTCTTCAATGGCACAGACTAGAACTCAGTGCAGGTTTTCAGCATGACTGGCACTAATTCAGCACCCTGTTCTTTTTCGAGACATTTTCAGGAGTAGATTAGAACCTGCTAGGTTTGATTATCAGCGTTGTTCCAGCCGTCACGGGACATGCTAAGCACTGACTAGCGTTACTTCGAGACGAAATGACTTAATTCACCAGTCAGCTCTCTTTATTAGCACGACTGGCGTTATTTCAGAACATAGTGGGTAGATATACCTACCCAGGCTTACAACAATTCTGAACTTCTTCACATTCAGATATTAAGCTTACTTTATGTTTTACATAAGACCGTGTTTGCTTAACGTCTTTTAGTGATCCAGAAAACAAAGCATTGTGTAAGTAAATTGAATTTTAAAATTTAGGAGGTAAAGTTACTAGACTTGTTAAAATTCCGGCCGGAAATATGTTAATCACCACTAAATACCAATCAGCGAACTACGTCGAATTATCCAATGAGTTTCACGAAAGTTAGTTCAATTTCGGGCCAAATTAAACTTCAAGCACCACTAACTACCAATCAGCGAACGACGTCAAATTATCCAATGAGTGTCATGAACGTTATTTCAATGTTGTATAGCGCTTGATTCATTTCAAATGCGTGGCCTAACAAAGTTAAGTTTGCAATTCGAGGGGGACAGTGTTTTCCAGTATTCCCTGGATTTAAGGTTGCTCTGGAAGGAGCGAACTTGTTCGTGTGGTGGTTTCATGACTTTAATAGCAGGTGAACAACATCGTCGTGCAATACGCTTGAAGCGAATTAGCATTAGAGAGGGTAAGTTGATAATTTGAATATTTTGTAGGAACTTTTTATGCAAGGTCACACCTCTCCTTGACGCAAATTTTGTATATCTGCAACTACTGAGTCTTGAAGCAGCCAGTGAGAGCCACAGCTGCTGAGACGGAGAATAGCCTCGTCTGAACAGTCCAGTGGTATCAGCATTTCAGAGATATTGCTTCTTGGGAAATGGAGAAAAAATCCATTCTTTGTTGGATGGAGAAGACGTTGTTATGCACGTGGATGAAACTGTGTTGGTGAAAAAGAAATACAACCGTGGTCGCCAGTGAGCGAACAATATTTGGGTAATAGGTTTGTATGACACCTCTCTCCGAAAGGGATTCGTCGAAAGGATAGCAGACAGAAACGCAACCACTTTAATGCCAATTATTACCAGACTTGTAAAACACGGACCAATAATACGCACGGACGAATGGCAAGGTTACGATTCTCTGTCATCTCTGGAATATATTCATCACAGAGTGAACCATTCAAGTGATTTTGTCGGTCCTATTACGAGGACATATACAAATTCTGTTGAAGGATTTTGGGGAGGTTGAAAAATAGGATTACAGCTATAAATGGATCTCAAAAGGATCTCGTTTATAGTCATTTGGATGAATGATATGTACAGAATGTGATGTAACGTTTCTATTGACAGTCCTATGCTTAACTGGGAGATGTTTCTTCCACATGTGGGAGAAAGATACCTCCTGTAACAGTTTTATGCTTTCTTTTATGCATTTTATCCATAAATATACGTTTCCCTTTATCATAAATGCCTCTTTCATGTGATTGTCCGATTCAAGGTTGTTTGCTGATTGTTTGTTAGTGGTTCTGAAATTTTAACTTTGGCGACAAGCTTATTTATACACTGAACTACTGAATACATCAGCGGTCTAATGGCTGACGACAGTACTTGGTACTTGGCATCAAGAATATAAATTAGTTACGCGTACTCAATATCACGTTAGTTATTTTCATTCTTTCGCATTCTGAGTGAGTCATAAGGCCTCAAGATTTGCAGTTTTAGTAGCGGTGATGTTGTTTCTACAGCAAGTAATTGCTAGTCTCACATCCGACCTGCCCGTTTCTTCAAGCCTACAACCATCTTGTAAACTAGGCGAGGTTTTGGGATCCATCGACAATAAATTGAATCTAGACTTTCCAATTGATCGGTGAGCATTATACTAATGAAAGACAGATGCAGCACCACATTAGAACAAATAGATAATATCGTAAGTGTCCATCATATTCATAAACATTATGTTGTATTGTATTTCAGAATCTCTCGCTTAACCATTCCGCCAATCAGTCTAGTAGTCAGTGGTAACTCAATTACAACGCTGACTGACTGCATTAAAGGATGGGTTTAATTTCGTGAATTGTATCCTTCAAGTAGCTTTCAATCATTCAGTGAATAACTTCTATAAAACATGAGTTGAAATTGATGATTTCCATGCAATTTTGAGATATAATCATTACTCCAAAGACTTCTTCGGTTGTAGGAAAACAATGCAGCAATGAAGAGTCAAACGGCAGAAAAGCGCGGAAGCCATGAAAAAGGATAACGGAACTATGAATGAAGAGATTGGAGCGCTTAAGTTTAGGAACATCATCACTGACAGGAATTGGCCTTCATTGTTACAGTGTATCAGTAGTTTTGTCTTGTATGAGATCAACTTTTCCATTTTTATTCAATCATATGTTTAAAATCCAATCCTGTCGAAGCTCCTTTCTACGCTTCCATCCACTATGCAAAACATTGACAAGAATAGTAAGGATACATTTAGTGATAAATATGTAGGCATTGAAACTTCATATATTAGGATGATGAATACAATTGAGCTGATCAAGTGTGGGACTCGAATCACCAGCCTTTGAAGATCTTCAATCCAGTCATCTAGCCACAAGAGATCATAATAATAACAGTAATCACTTAATCACTCCAAACTATAATAATTATACAGAATGGAATCGTCAGGGGTGTACATACTGCAACTATTTGCCTCCTTTTACAAGTCAATATATTAAAATAATAAAATTATTATTAGAACTTTAAAAACAGGAGTTAATAGAAGAATAGTACATATAATAATGCTGCTCATAGGTTGCTGTTTATTTACGGATTTGAAAGTAAGTTTATAAGCTCTCTTTTGGCGTCTATCTGGTCAGATAACACCCGTGCTAAATATGTTATGTTTGCATTCTCACATTTAGTGGTACAAGCAGAAATTCTTAAAAAATCTCAACTGGGATAGATAGGTATTTGGCTTCTATTTCTCGTGTTAAGTGGCATAATACAGAGAGTAGTGTTGAGGCTAGGTACAGAGTGTTAGGAGAGAGAGAAGCCAATAGATAAGGTTGTGGAGCTGTATCGGTTGAAATGGCTACGACACGTGTCACGCATGCAAAGCCACTGCCTTCCTGGTCGACCGATTTTAGCTGACACAGGGTTTCATTGGAACGGATTTGGAGGGATGGTAAAATCAAAAAGTGGCATCAATCCTTGAAGTATTTGACAGCTGGTCTGAGCCACGTGAGGACTATCTTGTAAACTATCTTGTTGTCGTCATCGAGATATGGCTCGAAATCCATTTCCGAGGAGTAGATATCCGCTTTTTTGTAATCTCCCGCATCCATTTCATCCTTATTGTACACCACAAGGAGTGTGACAAGTTGAACTGACACAAACTGCTCCAATTTCCACTTTGAAAACTCATTCAGTCATTTCCAGTAATCCTATCACTGTCTGAACTTTAAGTCTTCCCTACACAGCTCAAAATATATGTCTTAAGTTTATTTTCCTCCAAGTGTCATAAAAGGCTGAATTTCGTATATCTCTTTGTGATTATGTACAAGTAATTTCTTTTGGATTTAGGCAGTGTATTGGTGTTTAATGTGAGCGAGTTTTATTAGAAGGTTTTTATTGTGAATGTTAGTTTTAAGTTGGCTACTTTTCCTCCATTGTTTATAAGTAAAGTAAAACTTCGCTTATTCGTACGTTGAAATTGGCAGTCATGGTTTTTTCTTTGACTTTTCAGGTCAATTTTTCTTGTTAATTTCCGCTGTTAACTTTCTAAGGTTAATATTAATTGCTTTCTTGGACCTAAATTACTACGTGATTTGTTCATTGATTAGGCCCAGAGTAGTCAGAATTTCACTGTACTAAACAACACGGGGGAAACTCCGAAACTTAATCCAGTGATAAACTTGATATTCAAGTGTTGGTTCACAGGGATATGATTGATTTCAGGATTTCATCATGAACTGAAATCGGTTAGAAGATCATTGGAAGACCTGTTGATACTGGACAGCTGTTTCGTCCTAGTTTGATAACTATGGAAATGAATCTTGATAGGTACTAGGTATATCTTCCACATGAATGCCATCAATTGTGCAAAAGAAAACGTCCAGCAGTGGTTTTGTCGGTTTATTTCATTCGCATAATACCTGAACATAAGTATACTGCAGTCCCTAGAAATATCATACGTAAACTGCGGAGACTAGTTTGTGTAGAACTGTTTTGTCGGTGATAACACAATAACACTCTTGATTTATGGATTCAATTATAGTAATGACCCTGATTATATCTGAACCGCAGAGCCTACAAAAATAAAGATAGAAGACAGACTGCTCCGAATTTGTGAAAACTAACAAACTGTATTATCCATAAATACATTATATGCGAATATAATGAACCTCAGGAAGTTAAGCCAATAAATAACCTTTTTTATTTGTTGCATGAAAGGTTCTAGGTTGTACAACAGAAATGTACAAAGTACCTGTCTTGATCCAAGACTATTTTAGCTTGTTTCAACTGCCTCCTATCAATAATAACATAAGGTTACTTTTTCATCAAAAAAGCGAGGAACTTTACAGGGACGCATCTCAACAAGGAATATCACTTAAATATTTTATTGACCAATACTTGATGTTTGAAATCCGCCCTACCATGCTCAAAGATTTGTATGAGAAGCTTGGGAAATATAGCGTCGAAGATGTATTTGAATTTATAGACAAAATGACAGAAATGAACATCAAGGACAAAACCATGGTATCTTTGGACATAACATCTTTATCCACAAATGTACCTCTAGGAGAAACAGCTAACTACATAAGTGAACAAGTGTATAACCAGTCGACAAATATCGGTATCACAGCGGAAATGCTAAAAGAATTGATATTAGGATATTCCATGAATGTAAATTAAAAATTTGATGGCACACTTTACAAACAAATGGACGGGGTGGCGATGGGATCCTCATTGGGTCGCATTTTGTCAGATTCCTTTCTAAGTAAACTAGGAAATTGACCTTTGAAAAACCTTATTAGGAAATTCTAATTTTACTGTCGGTTTATGGATGACACCATTATTCTTTGTGATCATCATTCGGATAGGAACACAATAATAACTCAGTTCAGTCCAGTACATTCTGCTATGGAATTCACGTGGGAAGACGAATCCCGAAATAGAATCGCCTTCATAGATGTCTTACCGACAAGAAATCCAGATGGTAGGAAAAAGAGAAATTTCCATAGGAAAAGTACATGGACAGGACAATATACACATGGTCATAGCTTCTTTCCTCTCCAGTAGAAAGGAAACTTAGTAAGGACCCTCAGCCACAGAGTTAGAGCTATATGCTCAGAAGAGGTAACTGAAGAAGAACTAAGAATTGTATATGATACCTTGATTGAAAATAGCTATCCCGACAAATTTATCAAGAAACACATGACATAGGAAGCGGAAAACGACTACTCACTATCCGTAAACAAGATACCTTTCTATACACGACTGAAATTCAAGGGCGGAATACCTAGCGAAATAATTACACAGAAGTTAAGAAAATGAGTTGAAACAACTTTTAATGCTGTCGAACTACATGTCTTATTTTCTACACGACCGATGGTGATTCCTCGATTGAAAGATGAAGTACCTAGACTAACCATTTCCGATTGCATCTACCAATTCAACTGCACTTGTAGAGCGAGGTATATTAGCTGTTGGTCTAGGAACTTGATTTTTAGTGCTCACTCAGGGACATCTACCAGCATGACTGAGTAAGAGTGTAGTAAATACCATCAACAGTTAGACATAAGACCACCTGTTTCAAACGGACCGGCCACAAAGCCAGCCAGCGTGGAAGAATCCTTCTCTATCATCTACCACGTACCAAATAAATTCCCAGAAACATCCAGGTACGGCATGCTCCAAACAGCAGAGGCTATTGCGATTCGCCTGAAACAACAAGTGCTGTGTGTGAAGAAGAAGGACATCCGGCCACCACTACTGCCCTGACCCATTTTCAGTGGAGACCATAAACTCATGAATTTGTATTATCATTATTTTTCCTAATTTTTCTGATATTCAGTGTATCGTTGTGTTGATGCCATCGAATTGTCACCCAGCGATATCATTCCTGATTCGATGTTATTATTATTATTATTCGATGTTGTCAGTAACACTAATTCATTGACTCTTATGTATATACATATATAACTATAGAACCTGATGATGAAGTTATCGAAAAGAATATTCTCTGTTCAGTTAATATTCTTTTAAGAATTGGGCAGGGGGTTAGTATCCCCATCCTGTAAAATAAACACTGCTACAGAAACTTCAAGCCTCCCGCTTGAAATAATCCTATGTTCCACTGGGAATGTGGAGGAATTAATAATAATACAGTCTGTTGCAACTAACTGTCAATTACTTGAACTGTCTGACAATTTTAATGAATAATCACCTTTGTTTTGCATAATAGAAATAATTATAGTTTGTGCGAACTACTCTGTGAAACTAGAATCGATCGATATGTAAAGACCAGCATGCAACCATTAAGTTAATGCATTTATGTATGTAGACTACTAAAAATTCCTGTCGATTGACCTTAAAAGATTAATAAATACATTTGTTTCACTTCTAATGGCATATTCATACTCAGCGAGAACAAGTGCAAACAATATCAAGTGTATGTGACTTGAGTATCGACATCTCTGTCTGAAACACTGTAGTCGCATAGATCCAGTCTCATTAACTGAATCATAGTGCTTCGCTAATCATTTCGTCGACGAATAAGTAAATTAACTAGCAGAGTGTAGCGGGATGTTTCCATTTCCTGAAGTATTAGCCATCCCGGAACAAACAATTAGACTCGTAATCTGAAAAATTCAAATCGAAACTTTTTATCAAGTTAGATCACGAAGTGACACTGATGAGGGTAGTATACTATCTGCAATCACTCACTCCACAATGATAATGTCTGATGGTTTAATTTTGAGATGAATCAAACCCCTGTAAGGGAACAATTCAAAATTTATTTCTTTGCGTTGATTTCAAAAATAACTGCTTCTTCAGATTGGTTTTATTCCATCTTGTCTTTAAGCTTTATTGTTATCATTATTACTATGAATATTCTAGGCATCTGACAGCATCCAGCTCACTTTGTTTCTTACTCCAACAGTACTTTTTTAATCCATTAAATTTCAAATTTTTCGCATTTCTATTAAGCTGGTTTCTTAAATCACTGGGTTAAACAATTTTTCTGTCCATAAAAAGGAGTCATATACACTCCACTTCATACTGTTTTTAATCATCCTATTACTTCCGTGTATTCTGACCTGGAATCACGCACAATTTCTACCTAATTCATTGAAATTTCTGAGACAAATGGAGAAAGAATATTTTGATGGAGTTTCAAGGCATGCTTTCGGTAGGATGATATTTCTTGAGATAGTATATTATCGATTATTATATCACCCGAAGCTTCTGCAATAAGAACAGGCTGAAAATGTGTATATACGAATTCTTCGTTTTATTATTATTATTATTAATATTATTTCGGTTCTAACCACAGACTGATAACAGTTTGGGAACCATCAAAAACCAGGGAGTGCTGAACAGCTGTTTTGCTCTATTATGGGACTCTTCGTCAGTGCTCACCTACGACCCCTTGAAAGATCGAACAATCAACCCTTAGTCTATGAAGTCAAGCTTATCGACCATGCATTCACTTGGGGTGCATTTCAATGCCCCATGAGTTCTATCTTTCAATTAGTAATACAGCTACCCACCTAACCAGTGCTCTTGATGGGTATCCACTTCACTTTGACACAATAGAACCCACTGATCACAATTTCTCACTAAACCTCCAGGACATCCGCCCAGTAGCCACTTTTCATTTTTCTCATCACTCAATAGGTATTTTCAGTGTTATAATATACAATCAGATTCAGTCAAACAACTGATAAATGTTATTTCAGACAATCAGAAGTGATTCAATCAAATGAATGCCTTATTTTCATAGTAAAAGTCCTCTGAAACAATAGAAAACTCTCCAAACCAGTTAAACTACTTCTGTTGGCACTACATTACCACTTTTGTCACTTATACTATTTATAAGTAGCTTCAAAGAAATCACTAAATATCATGCTGACTTTCAGTGGACATTGGGCATAGAATAGCAGTCGTGTTAGTATTTATCCCAATCTGCACTACCATCCGATCTACGAGACTCAAGCGTTCGTCATCATTTCACTCGAAGCATCATAGGCAATTCCTAGGTGTCAATGATAGTTCCGATTTCAGCTTCTAGTCATCACCCGTTACATAAGTAACGGTTTACGGGCCCAAATCTGTTGCAGACAGGCTCACCATCAGTCAAAAAAACAACGACTGTAAATTACAGTCGTACATATTGAAGCTGACAAGGTATTTCATTTGGTGAAAATTCACCTTCCCAAAGAACATCCAAATTATTCTTATTCCTGTCACTATTGTCGACGTTGTTCACAGGATTTGATGTTTATTAGCAATGAAATATCGCGACAGAGTTGACCATGAAGACAGTATCTCAACAATCAGACTAGATGGAGGTTCCGCCATATGGAGAACTGACTAATTTTAGACAAAGTTATTCTTTGAATTGTAAATCTCCGGCTAGATGTCAACTTCATGTTCCTACGATCAATTCTTCATAGATTTATGTTGCTGAAAATTCTCAAACCAGAAAAACACCGTTGTCCTGTGGAAAACTATGGTGCTTTAAAAATTTCTTCAAACCTTGTCAGTGTATGAAAAGCTGAAAAACTTGAATGAATCGAATCTGAAGAAAGTAGAATTTCTGATTAAAAACAACCACAATTTACCAATCTTGAATAATTCAATCAGTCAATCTGAAAACTTCAGCTCACCAAGATAAGTTTATCACCAATTCTGGTGTATTTAATTTTATCAATAGAAACTTCTGTTACTTACTCGTACTTATGACTCCTCAATTTTGACATCACTGAGTCGAATTGATCGCTCTGATCAGGTGAATGAGTTTTTTAATCAATACCTCATTAATGTCTTGAATTTCATTTCGCTGTTAACAGTCCAGCGTAAGGTTTAGTTAAGAATTTTATTCGTATACGTAATTTCCCAGTCGCATTTCACTCAGCTAATTAGTGGATAATGTGCACTAGTATTTTTGACACAGTAGGTTCTGAATTCACTCCTGAGGAAGAATAGTAAATTTACACTGATTTATATCATCATAGAAGCAGTATTCTAGTGCTACTTTTCCCAGACAACAAGTGTCCACCATATGTTCAAGTCAAAATTTGTATTTCCCGTTTGTTACTGGAATTGCTGCAAAATACTCAGTATCTGTTGACAAGGCAGCTTGTGGTATGAAGGCTTGTATGAGGCTTCGAGTTTACCACAATACTGTTTAATTGCTAATGGTTACGTAGAGGAATCAAGGATATGTATTTCATCCGACTCAGGACCCTCCAGCTAGATGTAATTGCATTCGCAGTGAGTGGATAACGCTTTCAATTTTGCAACGATGACTTTTAGACTTGTAACTCAGTGAGAATATTATCCATCACTCACTGAAAATGTTGGCGTGTCCAATTGATGAGTCCTTGATAGGACGAAACAAGTATTCTAACCAAGAGCACTGTACATTTGTACTGTCCCAGATTGTGATCCGATGAATAATGAAATTCAGGACAACCTGGTTACGAGCCGAGAACACTTAACTATTGAGCCACTGAGCTAAAATATATTCAAAAATTCTAAATTTCATCAAGTTGCCACACAACACCATCACTATCAAATGTTTTTCGCTGGGAAATGTCCTCACAGTCGACTTGGTAGACTTCATCGATCACAACATCTCACAAACAGTCTAGGAGATCAGCCTTGAAGTTATTCACACTAGTGAGAGCATTGACTTAGTATTCAGAAGTTGCATTCATAACAAAATCCATTTTGAAATTCCATAAAAGTGAATTTGTAACAACATAATTGTTGTCACAGTATTCACATTATTAGTTTTCGTGACAACACTGATTTACTTTTACTTATACATCATATTTCCCTTGAAAGATAAGACCAGTTGCATAAAAAGGAATGCAGGAAGAAATGGAGAGAGGCATTCAAGTAAGCTCACATAACAGACATGTCCTTGAGTGGGACCTGAATGCAAAGCGACTAGTTGGATGACCAAGGGTGACATGAAATGTGTAGAAGAAGTAAAAGCTTGTGGTTAGTTGTGGAGCCAATTGAAAAGGGATAGCAGTGAACTGAGTGTGATGGAGCTGTTGGCTGTCGAAGAATCCCTATGTTGTTCCACTCAAGAAATGAATTCTGTACGTATATTGCATACAAAGACGTTCTTTCATGCTGATTAACCAAAACATTTCAAAATACTTCCCAGTAAAGTATGTCTAGAAATATAAATTCTGATGCCCGACCCCAACCCGATTCATGAAATTTGTTATTCTTAATTAGATTCATATAAGGAATTATAAATTTCTTCACTGAGTTCACTGGACAAGTAAGAACAGTACCTAGAAACTACAAGTAATACGGTTTAGAACCAGTCACAGTAGTGTAGTGCATTTGCATTCACCTGGAATATTTTTCCCTTTATTTCTTGTAGAGTCTGCTATTGTGGTGACGGCTGTCTGCTAGTCGAAAGTGTAGACACCAATTTACGTCAATTTTCATGTCCCAAATATTGGCAACGGCATAAAACAGGAACGAAGCCTAACCTTGACGAACTCTACAACCAAACACAACAGACTTACCTAGAGCGGATATGATTCTCAGATATATGGTCTGACTTTCAAAGAAGCGGCTACAGAGAGGTGACAGAATAACTTTCAGCGACAAAACAACCAATCAGAATACGCTGTTTCTCAGCTAATGATAACGAATAATGATGTACGTAAAAATCAATAGATATCTGTTGGTTTCCTCAATAGACGATCTGTTCCCTGGGCCTTGTCTTCTGTCGTTCCACTATAACTCGTGATTACACCATTTTGTTGTTACTTCCTATTTGATATGAACGATGACTAAAACTCTGTGACAAATTACACTGTGTAAGGTGATCAAAGTAAATCGCCGAAAAATCCAGGACCTTGAGTTCTTCCTTGTTAGTACTCCTCAGCGAGAAACTGATGTCCCCTACGAGATTCGAATCTGTTTCAACCAATGCTTCAGTCAAAGGTGTTACCACTGGGCTATTCGGGCTAAACATTGGCCCACTGTAGGACTGTAAGTGATAATAATGTTGGTCACTACAGTGTAACCAACGCCGTGCATCTAGAACTTGGTATTGGCACGAACTGGAGTCGATCAGTCAAGTTTGCAATGTGGTCACTGCGTTAAACGATTTGCCATCCTGATACAATCGAGGAAGGCGATAGCCAGTCATTCATGTGTAGCACATGTCCTAATCATTTCAATCGGTGTAACTTCACAACCTCGTCGATTGATTTCCCCTCCCACCTACCCAGCACTCGACGGAAGTCTAACCTCAATATTCCTAACCCTATGATAACACAACACGGGGAGAGAAACCAGACACCTATGATCAAAACAGGTATCCGGATATCACTTCTTTGCCAGAGATGACGTGATTTGGCAGGTATATGCCAAACAACCCGTCTGTATCCGTGCTGAGATTTCGTCAGCCATTAACCCACCGTTGTTGGCTGATACAACTTCTCAAATAAGTGAAGTGGTCAACACACTCCACCATTTCACTCCCCAACTTTAGACTAGAAGTGAGTCGGTGTAGTTCACTCTCGCAGCATCATTGCACATTCGATAGCAGGAGTGAATCGGACACCAAGGATCCAAAGATTGCTTCTGGAGGTGTTCAGAGGCCTTAGAATTTTGTCGGTATCTCCACCTACGAGGGAGGACTACATCATCTGCATATTCTAAGTCAACGAGATAATTTCCTGATGTTAATAAATCAACCCTTGAGTCGCTGAAGTCAGTAAGGATTAAGTCGATCAGTAAATCTATGACGAAATTAAACGGAAATGCAAATAGTGGTCATCTGTCGGATGGACACCACTGGTTGTCACCACTTGAGATGATAATTCTCTGTAAGCTGTCACCTGGCTGATTGCATGATTTCGAGTAGAGTGAGTGCGCTGATCAGTGTGATGTAGTTCCTCAACATTCCCATCATAGCACCACTTAGTCTACTCTTGATTGTTGGTTCTAGGACTTTAGACACTGTGTTAGTCAGGCTAATTCCTCTGTGATTATCATAGAAAGATTTGTCTCGCTCCTTGTGTATCGGGATAATCAGTGACTAACACCAGTCCGATGGAACTATCTGTGATTCCCAGACGCTGCCTAATACCTTAGTTAACGCAGACAGACACCTCTGGAGTTATTCCATCAGCTCCCTCTGCTTTACGTCGTTTCAGACTACAGACAGCTTCTGTAACCTCAGTTAGGGATGGAGGGCCGATGTTTGCACCCCAACCAAGGAGGTGTTGGATGCTTGGTAAGTTGCACGTGTGTGTAGGCCAATTAAATAGCTCTTCAAAGTGTTCCTTCCAACGTTCCAGTCGTTTATCCTGACAGCTAACTAGGGCTCCATTTTTCTCGGAGATTGTTTCATTTATCATTTGCCTTTTCCCACCTGTTTCCCTGGTAAGTCTAAATAGTTGTTGTCTGGTGTTACCTATCACCTATGCCTTTTCCATCTCTTTTTCCCACCACTGTGCACGGTCGTTGCGAAGACTTCTTGTTAGTTTGCATTTGAGTAGCTTTCGCTCCTCATCGTATTCTGAGCTCGCCAGAATCAGTCTTCTTGCTTCAATCAGTTCGGATGAGGTGGTAGAAATCCAAAGGCTCTTATTAACTTTTGGTTTTAGGTTATTAACAGCCAATAAAACTGTGTCTACAGTTAACTATATATTGTGTCGGGCTTCCTCAGGAGGAGTCTTGATGTGGATCTCATATACGCATTTAGCTGTTTCTTCCTTAAATAGGAACTCGGTGTTCTGATCAAGTTGAGGGCGCAACTGCTTCGCTGCCAACAGTGTTTTTGTCAGTTTAGTCGTAAGCATAAAGTTGCGCGAACCAGGGTATGATCGGAATCTACACATGTGTTCCAGAAGGAGCACGAGTATTCTACTGACCCTCACCAACGGTAGCTCACCTCTGTGATCTGTTTGAATCCAGCGTTGATTTGGTGGTGGAAGTTGCCAGGTTACGCAATGTCTCTCTTTTTGCCTAAAGTTAGTGATGACTAGGAACAGATGATTATCTGAACAGCACTGTAGAAGACGATCACCGTTACCAATTCGTCGTCAGAGAACTCTCTAGGTGCCACCGATATATTTCTCTGTGGCATAACTTCCCTGCTTGGGCACTGAAGTCACTTGCCAAAGCAAATACATCTGAGCGTTTTGCTTTTCTCAGAAAACTAGACAGTTTTCGGTAGAAATCATCCTTTAATTCATCCGAACTGCAGTTGGTTTGGGCGTGAGCGGAGACTAAGAAAAGATAAACACAGGTAACACCGTCCTTCCTTCTTTTAACAAACCCGTTCAGGAGGACCACACACGTACTACTATCTACTAGGATCCAGTCAAGAAGGGATTTTTCAGCTCTAACACTCAATTCTATCCCTACACTTGCTAGTCCTCGTGAACTAGCTGAGGAGTCTCGTGATACCCTTAAGGTGAATTTTTCAGATTCACCTTGTTGACCGGATGTGGTTAAGTCAATAACAACATTCGGATCTTGTATGCGTGTCTCCGAAACATAACATACATTCATGGCTCGTAATGCCTATTTTCTGATTCCCCATAGGGTACTGACATTAAATGCTGCAATGTGAAGTTGGTGGCGTGGCTGTAAGGGACTATCGGGAGTGTTTTCCTGGCTCTCGTCGTTATTTATGGACAAAGGGTGAAATGAAGATGACTGTCTAGTCTTCAGAATGGTATTAACAGTAGTAGGGATAAAACAAGATGAGGAGGATGACGTGGATAAAGAATAATGATTATCAGAAGAGCTTCGTGTGCTTCTTCTTTATGATTCAGGGACTTGGCTCACATGTCTCGAAAGGCATTTCTAACAGGCTACTGTCGATTTTAATCAACAGCCTTCTGTGCTTCATACTGAAGATCATACGGCTGATCAGAAAGAATAGGAAATCGTGACTGGCAAAGAACTAATCAATAACATATCGCCCAAGAAATCTATGGAAGGCTATGGGTTGGACACATCCTGACATTACAACCTTGGCAGACCATCGATTGAGACTTGAATAGGAAGCGAATGATGAGTTGGTCTTGGGTCCGAGTATGATACCGAAGAACACCGTATGGGGAAGGGTTGAAAATTTGTGGGCTGTTGTGGAACCAGACAAAGGCGATTGCAAAGAACAGAGTGAAATGGAAATGTGCTGCCAAAGTCATATGTCCTATGTGAAACAAAGGGAAATAATAGTAGTAATAAAGGATAAATAGTAGTGGCATTCTGAGATAGTGTCTGATGAAAATCTGTTCCATCCAAAGTGTGCTGTGATACTTCTCCACTCCTAAATGGCCTTTGAAAAATGCATAGCAGTTAGTAGAAACCTGTTTGAAAATGTTCGCGTCTATACATTACCATGTACATTACGATGTAATTGGAAATGAATCAAGTGAACACAATACATTTTAATGGTTAGGAAATTCAGATACTGTAGTAATTTATTGTAATTGAAATATTAGTATTTCGAGATGACGGAATTATACGAATCCAACCAAAACTCAGAGAGGGCAGCAATCAGGAATTTGTATTTAGCGGAATTATTATGCAATTCATATAAGAAACATATCAACAGTCAACAGTAAGTATTTTAAACAATACAGAGATAGAAATAGTCAATCACCACATCCGCCACACGTTGATTGTCTCCTTGCGTATTTATAATGATATCGCGGTTTGCTTGCCAGTCTCTACGATCTAACTGATTCGGTGATATCATTTCCATCAGTATCATCTGGACTTATTTCTGAATTATCTACAAAATCAGGATTATTAGCGGAATCAATAATATTATAATTGGAACGACCTACTTCATTTATTGTCACTTTGTCCAGGTGTCCGTTGTGAACTGAGTGATCTTTGATGTCTAATATCTTCACCACTCGATTTCCCATTTTTTGTAGTATAATTCCAACAGAAGGTCTATAGTTATTATCTTTGTAATAATGTACATTAGAAGTCGTGGACATCAGATGCTTTTTGAGAATTCGAGATTTGAATAGTTTTGCAGGACTTTCATGGGTACTTGTATGCTCTGCATTCGACAGACGCAGTCCATGCATATGCAGTAATTCCTCCATTTTAATCAGTTGCTCTCTCATCTCATTCAGGTCTTTTCGTGTTTTCGACAGTTCACATTGTAACTCAGCTACCACATTTTTGAAAACAGTTGACACTTGAGTTGCCGAACTTGTAGTGGAGGTTTTCATTGGATTAGCTTGAGTATTTTGAAAGGTTGAAAGACACATTGACTCCATTTTACTAGACAGCTTGGGAGAATTATAAGAATGTTGAGCAACATAAGTATTCGAACTTCTGCAAACCGTCTTGATGTGTTCAACTTTACCACATTTGTGACACTTAGCACCCCGAAAACGGCAAGTGCTTCGTAGATGTAACTTTCCACAGGATAAACACGGTTTAATGTTTTTGATCTCTGGCTGCATTCTGTTACCTGTGGACGGCAGTTTGGATTGCTTTCCATGACCACTTGTATCTTTGACTTTAGAAAGCATAACATCAGACACTGACGTAGTGGGAGCAGAGTATTCATTATTGACATCTTCATATGTAATACATACCTCTTTAGCAGTTTGAAAGGTACAAGAATGAATCTGAATTAACTCTTTCTCTAACTTAGGAATATTGATTCCAGCAATTAGACAATCACGTAGTTGAGTATGCAGCTGATCTCCAAAATTACACTTTGAAGCTTGTATTTGGAGTTGTAGAATAAAGTCTCGAATCTTCTGGTTGGGAGCACGAACCAGTTTGTTGAACTGAGCCCTCTCTCTGGTCTCAAAAGTAGTTATATGGAAGTGATCTATAAGAAGTTCACGGAGCTTAGCATATGGCAGAGAAATGGGTTTATCTGGAAACGCTAGATTCTTCACTAGGCTATATGCATCAAGCCCAATAGCAGTGATGAAATGAGCAGGTATTTTGTCATCCCGAACATTCTTGGAAATGCACCACGCATCGAAGCATTCAAAATAATCAGCAATCTCCCGCGGAGACCCATTAATGGGGAATTTTCCCAGGTTACTTAGCTCCATCGCGACGCCAATTTGTAGTAATTTATTGTAATAGGAATATTAGTATTTCGAGATGACGGAATTATACGAATCCAACCAAAACCCAGAGAGGGCAGCAATCAGGAATTTGTATTTAGCGGAATTATTATGCAATTCATATAAGAAACATATCAACAGTCAACAGTAAGTATTTTAAACAATACAGAGATAGAAATAGTCAATCACCACAGATAGCCAGCCAAGTGTTTTAAGCATGTGATGACTGTTGCGTGCTGGAGTGGCTCTTATGATTATGTGGAACACTTAACAAATACCAGCCATTAGATTAATTTATGCGTGTGTAATCAATGAATTTAGGAAGTAGAAATAATTTTCAGCTTTTTTCTGCCGTTGTTGTTGTTGTCGTCGTCGTCGTTATTGAATCTGTTCACGTGTTTATTTTAAATATTTGAAACTAATAATGAATGAAAATTTTATTTTGTGAAAATGTGTGCATGTATATATTTATTTTTTCATACATTTTGTCAACTAGATCTTTATGTGTTACTCAGACGATACTTTTTTACATGAATCTATAGTATAATTCAGAGACACATTTTCCTGTACTGGTTGTGTTGTTGATATGTTACCCTTAAACCACGCTTACTAGACTCGTTGTACTTAATTACCCACTTAATTGAGTACACTACCTCAATTGTGAGTACATTGATAACAAAACATAAATAAAAATCACTCTGTTGTATAAAAACTGTGCTCTGATGAGCAGTATATTTAAAGAGGTTATTCAGTGAAAAGATTCCAGGGTTTATCTAGTCAATATGGGTGAAATACTGACTCTGAGGTTATACGTGTTATTCACACAGAGGAGAAGCACACTAATTGACTTTCAAGTCTGATCGGTTGCTAATCCGACGTTTATTTATCGCTAATATTAAGTGAATTCAATTCGTTCTATTTGTTTAAAATCCCTAGGTCGATCTGGGTGCCGTGGAACGTGCACTGCAGTTTATTAGGAATACATGTGCATATTTTTGATGGATATACTGTCGTCTTGCTTTTTTAAAATGTGAAGTTAGTAGGAAAATGTATCTAACTGAAATCAAACTGGATGCCTTTAACACTCGGGAACAAAGGCTTTCAATAGTGTTATTGCCACGTAGGTATCTCATTGATACGTGTCATGAAGTGAACACCTTGAAATACTTTAAAATTATCAACAGACAACATAGTTCAATTCTTTTCAAGTCACTCGAAGTAATTGATATCACAGAGTTGAGACTCGATTTCTGTATTCAGCACAAAACAGTTGTCAATCCTTCCATGATCCGGTAACTCAATGTCTTTATCTTCCTCTTTTATTTGAGTACGTGTCCATTAGCTTTAACCTCTTCCTCTCTGGCTATAGTGTATTTTCGCGTGTTTCTATGATTTAAGTTAAACTCATCACAATATTACACATTTGTCTTTTAGGCTGTAAACAGTTGATGAGAAGTCTACGAAACAAACGATGACACCATCTTATTCTGAAAGAGCTATCGATTTTGCTTTATCCAATCTTTCCGTCTTTATCCAGATAACTTACATTCTGTCTCTAAGAGCTTAGAATGCCCGTATTCAAAAACTGTTTGGTGCGTGTGATTATAATGACGAATGCGATCGTTTTGAAAAGTTGAAAAACTGCTGGAAAAACCTTATTCTGTAATACCAGTATTGCTGGTTATATGTTGGCGTTAGAATAAAGAATTCTTGAGTCGCCAAACGGTGTTTTGGTTTTTGCGTCGGTAAATACTAAGCGTTTCTGAAAATCTTCGAGGGACAGCGTGAGGCCCAGCGAAGCAAAAGCTGGACATTAACCGTTTACGAGACTTGACTGACAGTTAATTATGTTATTTAGGAATCATTATTTTGTACATATTTTACTATTGATTTTTGGCATCATTGTTTTTTTGTGTGTGTAGTCAACTTGAATATTGTAATAATTGTCCATTCGTGGAAGCGAAAATAAATATGTTAAGCTAAGGCTCGTACATGAACGAACGAACCCAACACGACAGCGTGCAAAGTGGCGTGGGTGCTTCAGCGGAAGCCTTCGGCTGAACAAATCGACTAAAACATTGAGGGCCAGCATCCAACGTTCAGTGGGGAATCATGTGGTCAATTAATCTGGGGAATTACCTACTGCTACAGGCCTCATCTGGGGAATTAAGTGGGATTCTAGAAGATCATTTACACACATTACCTGAACGGTAGCAAGTCCATTATTTTTTATTGTTAACATCAGAGGTTTTTGTTCATTACTGACGTATAGCCACTTATCATCGCCACTTCTCTTACAAGAGGGTGCAATTTTCATTACACAGACAGCTAAGGAATGGTGTTTCTTAAAAGGATGTCGGCTTAGTTACAGAATGATGCCTTTTCTATTCGCGAATATAGCTACCTAGTGAAGATAACACTACATTAGTCGACGAACTTGAGAAAGGTTACCTAAATAAACAAAGCCATATGAACAGAGGCGTATTGGCCCTACAAAGGGGATCTAAACAGTATGATGCATTTTAATTGCCAGTTAATTTTTGCTTTCTCGTGTTCTCTATTCTGTCTGATTACTGTTTTCAATACCATTTAGAGATAATACTGATATTTGTGAATCGTTTTTGATTTTATTTATCTTCCCCCCCCTGTTTCTTTATCACGTTCGAGCTTTCGGATTGCTGTGAGTCAGCCTAGGAATTATTTTGACATGTCAAATATCAACCGCTAGCACCAACACTAATCAGGAACAAATCGTAAACAGCAATCCACTTGATAAGTTTTACTGAACTTGGTAGAATGACATGTAGTGTGTGTTATGTATATTGCATTGGAACTCATCGAAGACATAGAAAGATACGCCTGCATAGAGTAGTCAGCATTAACAAAATAAGTGGCTTACGTGAGTAATGCCCGAACTCATACGATATACCTTGATACGACCTTGAGGAACCACGCGCGCGCTCCTTGAATACGACGTGCTTTTTCCTCTCTAACCGGAAATATCCACTTTTGTGAATTATTCGTTTAGGAAACCTGATCTTCTTACCCGGCGAGTTTTATTCAACCATTTCTTCTTCACCGAGCCTGTGTGTGGTACTTCCCGCTGTCTCTAACTACTGCCGAAGCTTCAGGTGCTACTTCTGAAGCAACATCCTCACTCTTTCAAATATACAGGACTTGTTGGTCTGTTACGTGATTGCTGTGAAGCCGAATAACCCGAAAGTTACAGGTAAAGTCAAAAGCTTTTACTTATATACTTTATCCTCCTGTTCTGTGCTCTCTATTGTCTTTTGCTGTCAGTCTATTGGACGAAATAACTCCACTGTCTCTTATTATTTAATCACCAGTATTAATTAAGGAGTAATATGACGATAGATTCTCACCCTAAGATAAGTAATGGGACATCATACTCCGTAGTCACTAGGGCTTCAGCCAAACTAGGCAAACAGGTGAAGCTGATGGACTCTCGCATACCGGTCTTGAAGACCAGGGCAAATATACCCTGCCCGTACAGATCGCCCATGTCGCCACAGTCCTACAGTGAAACTGTGCAAAGTCAACCAAGTGGATGTGGCTTCACCCCTCTTAACACGACTAGGTTAACAGAGCCGATTGGGAAAATTGCACTAAGTGAGAACTTTATAACACCCATCTCCATGGTAGGCCATGAAACAAACAGGAAGGCCGAAAAGGAACGTTCACGACGTCGCAAGACGACAGAAACGCTCCCCAAGAAGGCAGAAAACAGCAAGGTCTGCGCTTCTGTTGTCGAACAGGCAGACTGTGCTTTCGAGTGTAACTTTTGCAAGCGATGGGTACATTGTAGATGCGACAATGGGGTACCAAAAGTATATTATGACTTAATGCGTAAGAACCCATGTCCATGGTTCTGGTGCATATGCCCAATTTACCGTCCTGATGCAGCCTCGCGTGGTCCTTTGAAAACTAAAGATGGCGTAGAAATAGCAGGGAAAAACGTGAAATGTTCTACTCCCACCAACTCGGAAAATAGCACAAATGCACGTAAACCGGGGATACCAAAATCCTCGCGGTCAAACTTGCAACTCTTGCCATAACCGCTCCAGACACAGGCTGAAGCACCATGGGTTTCTGTCGCTGGAAATAGACCCCTATCGTCTGCCAGTAATACTGGCCATGTCACTGAGACACACAATAATATCCAATCGCACCAGACGAAACAAAACGGTCTTAAAGGGGATGACAAGGGTGCGATGACCGAGCCTAGGTCCACGGTTAGTAGACTGAACTGCGTAATCCTCTTTAATGTACCAGACTGTAGTAGTAGTCTGCTGGAAGATAGGGCCCTATTTGATCAGGAACGGTGGTCCATCTTGTGTAGCACGCTAAGTTTGGACATCCAACCAGTAAATCTATGCAGATTGTATAGGAGCACTGTTGCACATCAGGGCAAACCATCCCCACCGAGGGTAACATTGGGCTCTGCCGAGGATGTCGAAAAAGTGTTACTGGCTTCTCAAGTCCTTTCTATAGGGAGGGCCTGCAACACGCGTGTTAAGCCAGACAGACCGTGTGTAAATCACGTCTCATAAACCGTTAATGCCCAGCTCTCGCTACGCTCGGGCCCACGCTGTTCCTTGAAGATTTCAGAAACGCTTAGTTATAACGGACGAAAAAACCAAAACACCGATCTGCCGCTTGATATTTCTTTATTGTTACACCAACATATAAAAGGAATAAGTGAACTAAGGTCTGAAAACAAATATTACAATAATAATTCATTGTATTACTTCTGACGATGTTTCACTCTTCTTTCTGAACAGCGACCGATGAGACGATGACTGTCGTATTGATGCCTCTGCGAAAATTGGGGAAGTTGATTTTAAGCAAACAACCAAGAATTGATCGTTCAATCTTCAACTCCATTGACATCGTGGAAGGAAAGACAGATGGCGAGGGTGTCGCCAGAGCTTATTCCTTCTGCTTCCATGGTTGTTCATGGCAATCCCGAACTGGGAACTGGGAACGCCTGCGTGAAGCATTGTCACTATGTACAGCAATGGAGATGGTTGGCATCCCAGTTGGCCCTGGGGAGTTCAGGGGCTGTCTCTATTTATAGACTGCCTCGACCCACCCATCTTATGTCAATTAACACGCCACGTCTGTTAGCTGTCAAGTTCAGCTCCCAAGACCAGTTGACTACCGCTCTCCAAAGATGGTACGAGACCAAGGACAAGGTCAGCAAACGCATTCGCTGCTGCGAGAGCCGGCATCGCACCCAAAGGAGAGAACAAAGCGTTGTCAAAAATATCCTCAACCCCTAGACACACTACAGCGGTGCAGCACGGACGATGATAGCCAGTGTCATCCAAGTGCTCCGACTGAACTAGAAGAAAAAACGCCAACAGGCCGGTTCCTGGGGAATCGGCCAACTAGTTCGTAGGATAACTCCTCAACCGACAGCCCACATCAAGTCAACTACCCGCCAGTACGGGGAAGTGATGAGACTGACTACCAGTTGCCTGTACAGTAATGTGATAGGGCTAAGAGGCAAAATAGCTGAACCTAGAGACCTACAATCACAGCTGAACTCCAAAATCATAATACTGGTGGAAACCTGGCTAACCCCTACGGTGGCAGATAGCGAAGTCAGCATAAATGATGTGGTCCTAGTCAGGCAAGATAGGGACCTGAAAGAATGGGGTGGAGTCGCCATATGCGTCGATAAACAGCTCGGATGTGTTCACGCTATGGACCCTCCCCACACTGGGCTCCCTGACTCCATATGGTGCCACTTCACCGTTGGGTACTGCAAATATCTAGTGGGCAGCATTTATCGATCACCTTCATGTGGAGCAGACCACAACCAGGTACTGCTAAATACAATCTCAGCGACTCAAGACATGGGTTATGATCAAATTGTCATAGCTGGCGACTTCAATGCCCCATCTCTTAACTTGGTGTCGGGAAACGCCCATGATAGATTTGATCGAAACCTGCTGCATACCATCAGGAAGGCTGGATTCACTGAAAATGTCAGGATGGATACTAGGTGGGGCCCAGATGGGAAGTCTTCTAGACTGGATTGTGTGCTCACTAGTGACCAGCTACTAGTGGAAAACGTTCAGATCACGACTCCCATAGGTAGTAGTGACCGCGCGGTCATAGTATTCGACATAGTCCTCCGCGAGCGCTTACAGTGGGACAATACACAGCCCTATCTGTGTTATAACAAAGCCAATTACACCAAAATGCGAAGACTTCTGTCTGAAGCAAATTGGCCTGAAAAATGGACACAGCTAACAGTAGAAGAACACTGGAGAGTGGCAAAGGAGATCATTCACAAGGCGGTCTCAGGCACTGTTCCTTTAGTCACACCAAAAGCTAGGAAGCAACGTCCATGGCCAAAAAGGGGGACACAACGCCTTCTGCAGGCGAAGCGAAAAGCCTGGTTTGCGTGGCGACGATCGAAGAGTCAACCCGAAAATGAAGTTTACCTTGAACCCAAGGATCGATGTAACTTACGAGTCCGGAGGACATTTCAGGGAAACCTCGCCAATAAGCTTCTCGTGAACCCCAAAAGCCTATACAGGTTTAGGTCTGAAAGCAAACCGATCAACCAGGGAGCATGCAGTCTATTGGGTTCTGATGGGAATTCTCTTACTAGTCTTGAAATGGCATAGACAATCAGCCTAGCCTTTCACAGGCAACATTAACATCGAATGACCTTGGCGGCCCTTTTTAAACATTTTGGGCTACCGCATTCCATGTACATTTTGCATCTATTTACTCGTATTTTATTGGTGTTTACATATCACATTATGCATTCTAATCGTATTATCCACTCCCGAGATTTTATAAAACGTTTTAAACCCAAAATCTTTCATATTTCCAATAAACTCAGGAAAAAGCATCATGGGGTTGGCAGCGTGCCTTAAAATCTACACCTATCATCACACCGCTGTTCCAGTTATCATTAGTACCAACAGCCGGTCCCTTCCTAACAAAGTTCTGGATTTTCAGTCCCTGTTGTCGTCAGGAATTTACCACAATACTGGTATTGTCACTCCACAAGAAACGTGGCTCCATGACTCATTTAATGGCAATATGGTGTCTCTAAACAATTTTAATGTATTCCGACAAGACTGTGTTTGTTCCAAGAAGAAATGTGGTGGAGGTGTTGTAACTTTTATTCACTCAAAATGGTCCATTTCTAACAAAGTTTGTTTCAAATTCTCGAATGACTACATTGATTGCATCACTGTGAGATGTCGCCCGAAACACCTGTCCAAATACAAATTCATTTATATTTCTAGTGTTTATGTCTCTCCTGGCTGTATCATATCGGATTTGTCTATGTTCGCTGATTAATTCACCGCTTTTGCTGCAGCTTGCTTCGAGAACTCTTTATCTATAGTAACTGATGACTTTAATGCATGCGATCACTCCTTCCTTGTATCACTTGGTCATGACAATATTGTTAAATTTGCTACCCGTCTCGGTAAAACACTGAATCTAGTATTTATCAATGATGTTGGTAAATATGAGGCTCGCAAACGTGCTCCTTTACTTAACTCCGACTACTGCATCATACATGTATTGCCAAAAGTACATTCCAAATCACACAAAGGTGTCCTCTCTCACCTCTACAGTAAAGTTCAATGGAGATGCAACTCACAAGACAACCGAGACAATCTCAGATGCATGCTGAAACACACTAACTGGGACTTATTTACAGAACAAACACTTGATGAAACGATCACAAACACTACTGATTATCTTAAATTCTGTTTCAAAATATGTTCTCCTGAAGAAACGTTATTCATTCGATTTGATAGCTTCTCTTCGCAATACCTCAAAAAGCTACGTAGGGATAAAGAACTGTTGCTCAAATCAAATGATAAGCCTGGTGTAAAATAGTCAAATACTCTGATAAAACTTGAAATGAAAAGACTAAATGTTTTATATAATCAAAGATTTTTGTCATGTAAGACCCCTTCTAATTTATGGAAACTTTTCAAAGAAATTACTACCGGTGAGCGATGTACTTCTGTCCCATCTCTTAATGTCGGCACTCTTAATAAATCTTTCATACGCTCTTCTGTTGATATCCTTCCTAATGATACAAACCATAGTGACAATAATTTTAGTGGTTTTAATACCCTTGATTTGCTTAAATGCCTCCGGTCTCTTAAGCATTCTCAAAGCCTAGGTCCTGACGGCATACCTGCCATTGTCTTCAGGAATTGTGCTGATATTTTATGTTACCCTCTTACTAACATTTTTAATGCTTCTTTTTCCGGTAACGTTCTACCTTTTGCATGGAAAAACATTAAAATTATCCTTATAACAAAACCATCTTCTGGTTCTGATATTAAATTTCGGCCTATTGCAATTACTTCCCCCTTTTTAAAATTGATGGAAAAATTACTTTTACTTCGTCTCGAACCTCCATTGAAACCTTTTAATGATCCTAAACAATTTGCATACAAACATGGTAGAAGTACCTTGGATGCTGCGGTCGTCTTATATCATAATGTTGTCTCTTGTTTAGACAAAGGTGCTAAATATGTTCGTAGTGCTTTCTTAGACTACACATCTGCTTTTGACTCTGTACCTAGGGGCCTTTTATTAAATAAGCTTTCGTTGACACAAACAGGATCCTAGGCTAAGAGTTGGTTGCATTCCTATTTTTCTGATAGAATGTAGTATACTGTATATAATGGCAAATCTTCTTTTGCTTCGCTTACAAAAGCCGGTGTTCCTCAAGATACCGTCTTCTCTCCTTTTCTCTTTTCTTTCTTCCTATACGACCTGCCTCATTCAAACGAAACTAACTTTGTCAAATATGCAGATGATCTGACTGTATCACTGCCTATCACTTCCGAGTCTGACTGCTGCAAACTTAATAGCTTTGTGTTGGACATCAGCAAGTGGTCTGAGTCAAATGGTCTTATGTTAAATCCTTCCAAATATCATGCAGTTGACTTTACTTTCAAGCGTCGACGTGACTTACATGAACTAGTCAGTTCGCATGATACCTGTAGCATAGATGGCACGGAAATTGAAACCAAGTCAAGCATTAAATACCTTGGATTAGTTCTTTCCTCTGACCTTTCATGGTCATCCCACATGTTATCTATCTCTAAGAAAATGTTTCGTCTTATCTTCTACATTAAAAAGTTAAGACAATCAGGTATCAACCAACCTTTAGTTTTGCAATTTTTAAACTCCTGTATTTTACCTATTGTACTGTATTGCTCTCCATTAATCTTTCCTGGGCTTCTCAAAAAAGATTATATCATATTACGAAGAGTATTAAATGCTGTGAGTAGAGCTTGTGGCCTCCCACTGAGTGAGCTCGCCAATACTACAGTCGAGAGGCATATAAATTCCTGTACAAAATGGGCGAAGTCTATACTGTCAGACCCTCTGCACCCCCTTTATTCACACCTATCCCCTTGTATCTCATCAGGTAAGACGAGAAGTCAATATAAAAGGTTATATGCTCGTACCACTAAGTACAGAAATTCTACAATACCCTATTTAGCCCATACTTTATGTGACGAAGACTCTGTTAGACGTGAAACACATTAGTTACTATGTAATTGGCACAGTAAATCGACCCTTTCATTGTTCATCTTTCTGTATTTTATGGTGTCACACTTTCTGTCGTTTATTTTAGTTGGTATTACTATTATTACTACGATTTTATACCTTATGCATATTTTTCTCCGTATTGCATACACTATTTTGCTATGTCGTTTTGTCGTTTTTGAGTAAATTAGATGCAATATTGTACTGAATGCTGAAAATTCCTTGCTGTATCATTAGTACTGTTTTTGGAATGAAGCAAAAATTATTATTATCAAACTAAACAGTAAAGAGGATATTACCCCCACAGAACATCAAGATTACATCGCAAAACCAACGTGCGAAAACCTGCTGGGTACATTTCAAATTACCCCGGCTATGGTACTTGTAAAATTGGGAAAGTTGGCTTCGGGAAAGTCTTCAGGTTGTGATGACATCAGACCATCCATCCTGAAGCAGTGTTCAGAAAGTCTCTGCCAACCCCTAAGTGATCTGTTCCAACACTCTTTTGATATAGGGAAACTTCCATGTGAATGGAAACGAGCGATCTTATCCCCCATCTTCAAGGGTGGTGACCGGCAGAATGCGACCAGTTACAGACCAGTTGCTCTACTTCCAGTGATATCGAAAATATTGGAAAGTCTCATCGACGACCACATGATAAAATACTTCGACGGGACTAACCTTCTCCACGAAGCACAGCACGGTTTCAGGAGGGGAAGATCCTGCGTGACGAATCTTCTACTAGCTTGGAACGATTGGACACTATCCTGGGACGAAAAAGTACCAGCCCATGTGATCTTTCTCGACTTTGCGAAAGCATTCGACACAGTTCACCATGGTCTGCTCCTTCACAAAATAAGCAAGGCGGGTGTTTCTGGAGCACTTCTCGCATGGCTGAAAGATTACCTAGGCGAGAGAGAATTCTGCACCAAAGTCAACCGCATCCGATCATCCTGGCACACCTCGGCATCAGGGGTTCCTCAAGGTTCTATCCTAGGGCCGTTGATGTTTTTGATTTTTATCAACGACCTGCCCTCCCAACTAAACTGCTCTGCGCTTCTTTACGCTGACGACGTAAAGATTTGGAGAGCGATAAACTCATCGGAAGACTCAGACAGATTGCAGGCTGACCTGCAAACTCTGGGAAACTGGACTCTGGCTAACGGGATGCCTTTGAACCTAAAGAAGTGCAAAGTAGTGAAACTACATTCCGGAAGGTCACAGAGTGTAAATTACATCCTTGGTGGCCAGAACTTGAGTTGTGTTCCATCGGGGCGCGATCTAGGTCTTATTCTAACAGAAAAGCTAGACACCAGTGGAAATTACGCGAGGGACGTCGCCAAAGCCTACGCAACTTTACACTTTATGAATAGGCAGCTGGGAGCTCTCACTCCCGAACTGTTCTAAGGTTATATAAGGCATATGTGAGGCCACACCTTGAGGTGCATAATATCATTGCACCTCCGCTACTCAAAAGGGATGCTAACATTCTAGAAAGTGTCCAGAGACGAGCGACAAAATGGGTGATCGGCCTCCGCAACAAATCATATGAGGAACGACTAAAGAAATTAGGTCTTTACACACTTAGTTACCGTAGGCACAGGGGAGACCTCATCACCGTCTACCAGATCTTAAATGACCTGGCCCACCCAAATAAAAGCATCCTGCCACAAAGCGATTATAAGCTTCCGCGATATAACCTGTTAAGGATAGCACACCAGAGACCAAAGACTCGAGTGCGATCACATTTCGTTTCGCTTCGAGTTTGCCATCTCTGGAATGCTTTACCGGCGGCCGTGGCTATAGCGCGATCTCTGGAGATTTTTAGCGGAAGTTAGACAATCATGCAGAAATGCAAGGTTTGTGTCTCAATGGCTTATCTCCATAAAACTTAAAACCACACTGTGAATGGATAAGCATACAAACTAAATCCCCACGACCTATTCTGCCTTCTCTCACTCTCTTTTCCTTAGGTCACCTTTATTATTTCATTTATCTCAACCCATATTATCTACACCACAACCTATTATTATTATTACTATTCTGCTTTTACGACTACACCGAATGACCAACGGGAGTTAGGTCAAAATCCATTCACGGCAGAAACACAGTCCTAACATACTAGGTCGTAATCAGGATATTGGATTGTATAAACTGAACATTTAACGGCAAATTTTCGGAAAGAATTTGTACTTCAAGGTTAGGATTTTGATGTACATATTTGGGGATTCGTGACCCTCATTACATATTTCCGGTTGAAATTTTACCTTTTCTAGTAATTTTTGCTCTTAAATTTTAAAATTCAATATATTTCCTAATGCTTTTAGGTCCGGATCTTCAAAAGACGTTAGGAAAACTTGAGTTTGCTTACCGTCAGACCGATCGGTCTGATGTAAAACATAATTATGTTTTACTTTGAAGTAAACTGATGAGCCAAGCTGAGATTCTCGAGCCTCTTTTTTGAAGAACAAATTATGCAAATCACAAGTTTCGAGGATCCGACATAGGAGGTGATTACAAGCAGTCCACACAAAATGTAGTTTCATGATTGCAGCTAGCTTTTTTTTCGGACGCATTGCAGACTTTTTGGGCAGACTTCGGGACACTGTCCCACGTAAGTAGATCTACCCGAATTTTTCGCCCCAAAAAGTCTGCAATGCGCCCAAAAAGATGCTAGCTGGAATTATTCTTATTCTAACTTATTCTAACCTATTCTTCGATAATGCCTTTTTATGGTAAACGAAGATCTACTCACTATCTTCTGAAAAAACTCTGGTCGTGCTTAAACAGAGAGCTGGGTGCCGAATGAAGTCTTTTCGTTCTGTCGTTATAACGACGGTCCGTTCTTAATATGTATCGTGGAGGCTGGAACAACGCTGATAATCAAACCCAGCAGGTTCTAATCTACTCCTGAAAATGATTCGAAAAAGAACAGGGTGCTGAATTAGTGCCAGTCATGATGAAAACCTGCACAGAGTTCTAGTCTGTGCCATTAAAAAATCCATTTCACAAGAGAATCCGAATTTACTCACTATAGAATGTTAGAATTATTTCAGAATTATTGAGATTTAATTCAGCATTATTATAAGCTTGTGTGCGCAGAAATTCTGCAAACTTCTGCATTGCGCCCGAAGCAAACGCTAGCTGGGCTTCCATATCGCTATTCGCAAAAATCATATAGACACGTGTTAACAGAATATTGTCCACTAATACAGCGTAAGGATCAAAAATCACAGAATGGTGAGATAATTCAAACTCTAGATAACACTAGTAACTATTTGTAGAGACAGCAGACTTTCAAATGAAGGGCTATGGATTCCAACTAAAATTTGGCTGATGGAATATTGTCTGTCAAGTAATACAAGTGAGATTCTCGTATTCAGCGTTTTATCGAGTGTATAAACATGCGCGTGGTTGCTTTGTCGTATTACTGCTGTAGAATACGTTCCAGAAGTGTTTCCTTTTGGTATTCTGACTTCATCTTGACACCATTTATTTCTTTACGATGACCAGTGTGTTAAGCAATGTAAATAAGTGCACTCTTTCTGATTCACGGATAAATAAAGTAGATCTCGCATTGCTTTTGTCTTTAAACATAATAAGTAGAGGTATTTTATTTAGTAATCATCTTATGTGTGTGTAAACTACATTACCGTTGTCACTATTTTGAAGTTTAGATTATGTCAGACGAAGATTCGATAAGAATTAAACTTATTCTCTTAGGCGATTCGGGAGTGGGAAAGTCGAGGTTTGTTCAGTGTATAATACCGAAATCTTACTTTTTATTTTCTTCAACAAAGTCTAATCCGCCGATTTGTTGATGACCAGTTTCTTGTGAATGAGGCGGCAACAATTGGTTTCGACTATAAACCATATCAGATGGTTTTGGATGGTGAGACTGTACAGTTTAATATATGGGTAGGCTTCATGTACTAAATACATAAACCGTTTCTGTCTAGGATACAGCTGGTGCAGAACGCTACAGTGGTTATCTAACTCCTTCGTTTTATCGTCACGCCAATGGTGCCCTTTACGGTACGTTTGGTATCAAATGACTTTCTACCATCGTTTCCCCTCTTAGTATATGACGTTACTTCTATGCAAAGTCTATCTGGAGTAAAGTATTGGGCAGAACAAACAGAACAGTTCTGTGGCGGTCGGCTTTTAAAAATGCTTGTTGGGAATAAAATTGATTTGGTTAGTTTCTCTGGTTATATGTTCTCTATGTTGTACATATAGGATGGCCGAGTAGTTTCTAAAAAGGAAGGTTCAGATTTCGCCCGACAATTGGGATCACTTTTTGTGGAGACTAGCGCGAAAACAAGTGAGAACGTTCGTGATGCATTCGTAGAGCTTGTTCGAAAAGTGAGTTTTGCAACTATTACAGAGTATTCAAGACTGATTAGGCTTACCAGTCAACTTATTATTTGGTTAATGAGCAAGGTTTTTCACTCGGTTTCACTGTAATCGCAACTTACTATGTATTCAGGTTGGCTCAAAACGCTCCTATTATGTTGAGGTATATTATGGTTAAGTGTACGACTTCTACTGAAGAAGTTAGACATATTCAGATCGAGTTTGAACAGAAAAACGCAAAATTAGGTCACAAGACACAGTTTTGTTCCCTGAGGTGCTTTGAAAATTCAACCGGATGCAAGGTAAGTGCTGTGAAAAGATATCCATGACATTAAGAACTAAAATATCTCACATATTCCAAATACATTTAAATTGTTCGGAAATATTTTCCATATGTACATATAACTGTTCTGTGTATAATAGGACATGTGATTGTGCACACCGATGTTCAAGTTGAACAAATTCAGGTGTATTTAGACCGACACACGGAACGAAATCTATGAATTCATTCACTTTCACCCCTGGTTGCACAACGTGCAAGTTACCTGGTTACGGTCCTCGGGGTGCTGAGAATCAGTCGTGGGAAATGTTTTCTGTGAAAACGCTTAAAATCGCTCACAATTTTCAAACGCCTTCACCCTTTGTCAATTTCGGTATTCCAAATAACTCTACTAGTCTTCATTTAGTTATTCTCTGCTTCATACGTCTTTCCGCTGTAGTGTTATTAAGTTTCTCTTATGTGTGGCTTTTTAGATGTGGTAGCTTGAACTGATACACTTCTTCCTGGAAGTATACGCTAACTCAGTTACCCGGATAATAGTTTGGTTTCGAGATATTTTGGATATTGTATTCACCGTAATAATAGAACAACTCTTTTTTGTACCAATTTTCGGTTCAATATCATTCATTGACCCGTAACTTTGACAAAGTGTAGCGATTCTGATTACTAAATCATTCCTCACTGTGTGTTGGTAGTGTTTTTCATTGAGAATATGTAGTCAACATATCTCGTAAGTAACTGTTATAAGCGACTTCTCTTAAACTATGCAACAAGTGGGTGGCTGATTCACTTTATTATTTGCATTGACTTCTGGCAGTGTATGTATGATTTATGAGATAGTTGGAGGCAATACTGACACTCTTTAGCAAGGCATATCTGTGGTGGCATCTTTGACCAAAGCACTGGCTGAAGCGGGTTTGAATCCTGGAAGGGATATGGATCCCTTCAAGATTGCAAATATGTCTTGTTGAAATGTGCCAGGGCTTCTTGCCAGTTGTATCCGACCACATCAGTTCAGAATGCACCACAGTAGCAGGGCACCTAGCTTGATGACCACATTTAAAACCTGACTGACAGAATTCAGTCTCCACCAAATGCCAAGGAGTAGTAGCAGAGCTTTGGTTACATCTTGGAGGCTTATCGATGTATGTGTAGTTTTGTTTGGTTGTTAAGTATTTCATTCATTTTCTATTATCTCCTCAGATTTCGTGCAACTATGTTCACTTGTCAATTTTGCTGAAATGAAGTGTTGTTCGTTGGTAGCAATAAAAGCTTATCGTTGTAACTAATTTTATCCACTCTTAACTATTTTTATAAACTGTAAAATAGAAATCCAGTATTTTTACAGAAAGGCCTCAGCTTTGTAGCAAGGGTTGGTGTTCAATACTTTTTTCATGGTACTTATATACATACATGCGAGTCTAGATTGAAGATCGATTAACCGGGAAGCATAGTTTGTAACAGTAACTTCATAAATAGAATATGATATGGCCAAAGTTGTATGACATAATTTAACTAACGTTTAGTAATCTCATACAAACCATCCGATTAGCCTCGGGTACACATTACGGATATTCCCTCTATTTACTTCCGCCACATATGGTACTCAATTGCTTTCTGTCCGTAGAATATTGTTAAACATAAACGTCACTGTAAGATTCGTAGTGCATGTAGTTGTGTGACTGATTTCATTTAGGCAGATTTCTGCAAGAGTTCATTCCGATGATTCAGAACCGACTCTTATCTATCCATTGCATTTTTTCTTATGATGCTGTAATTGTTTGCTAAAGAAGGAAATATATTTTATGCTTTATTTTAACAAATTAAAATCATATATAGATACTTCAAGATCCTGAATTCAGAGCATCATCTTCATCATCAAGACCACCTCAGGGTATACCATTACAATCTAAACAACCAGATCCACCACCTTCAACGTGTTCGTGTTAACATCTGAAATTATATCTGTGGTCCAGCGGTATATGTGTGTTTATCTTATCCAGATCCAATTCACGTAACAATCGAAATCAGCCTGTTTTCTTGAATGGAACCAAATACAAATCGTCAGCACGTTCAATGCCTGTGATTCACACATCGCCTTATCCATTCTCCCCGCCCCATTTGTCTCTCCTGTATACATCCTTCCACCGGTCATTACTTCATATACTGCATAAATTTTAATTCGTATAATTTACAACTGTATTGTAAGATTATTTCCGAAGTATTCATGTTTAATTTCACCATTTGTTAATGATATACATATATATATATATTGTTTTTATCATTATCATTATTATCATACAGTAAAAATGTATAACACTTTTGATATTTGGATAATCTGGTCATGGGAAATAAAAATTTCCAGTATTTCAACACTGGCTTATGAACCAGTTGAAGTTAGTTAACACTGAATGTATTCAATTTTATGGCTTGTCGCGATGCTTTTCATCCCTTTTATCTTTTCAAACATTTTAAACACCATTGAAGAAGATATTTCCTTGGATTTAATCTGTATGGAGTCAAAATTGGGTAGTTTTGTGACCTTAAACTTCATTTAGGTCATAATATGTGACTTTCGTCACGTGTTTATGCATGCTTTCTTGATTGTCATTTGTGGTATAAAGCGGATCATATAAGCCGTACTGGTTGACGTGAGTGGTATCCAGCTACTCATCTCAGTCATTCAGTAGTACAGTATGCGGTTCCGTTAGAACGGGGTTCGATCCCATGCCAACGCACATTTGATATCAATTAGTCGGCCTGCAAAATTTGGGCTACCGATATCACATGCTAATATTTCCATACTTGTACAAATACTACGGTGTGAAATCAAGCTATATTTAAAATAATGGTAGACTATTGTATTATGAACTTGATTTCTAAGCGTTGAGCCACAAATTAAAATCTCTCCTCTGTTGAACAAATTCTCGCGGTCATTTAATTTCTACCACTAACTGTCAAAAGTGAGATTTTATTAGCCGGAATACAAGAGCTTATACACCTGACTATTTAACTGTTTTGCATTGAAAAGTGTACCTGACGGGCGTTGAACCTTTATAGATATCAATGACAATCGATAAAATAAGTTTCAATTGTATGGCTAAGCAGACAGATGCTTGTCTTCATTCTATAAGTTTATGGATATATACGTAGTACTGCTTATTTCACTCGATGATAACTATCTTGTCAATTCGCGTTTTTGGTTTTTGTTTTATTTTGAAAATATCGAATTTCGGATATTGGTTCAAGCAGTAAATTCTTATCATATGTCATATGATACCGTCGCATAACAGTGCAACAAAGGTCTCATTGTAAAGTGCGCACTTGTAATGGAAATGTTTAGAAACAAAAACTAGTTTTAGATCAGGTTTTGTATAAATTTTGAGTTATGAACGTAGATTCATATATTTTCATCGATTGATGGATGAACTGATTAGAGAAATTAGTAATGAACACATATAACAAGCTTGAAATCGGTTGAATATATTCATCAATAATAGCATCGTATCTGAAAAATAAACAAACAAGTTAATATGTATATGTTTGAGAGAGATTAAAAGATATTCTGGATGCGAAACTCTGCATGAAACGAGTTCGACTCAAGAAAAGCAAATCCTCTACTGAGCAGACTACAAAACCATGCATCATTATGGAACGCGGTATAGAATGGCAGTCAAGTCTCTATCTCAACTTCATCAACTTTGAAAGGACCTTCGACAGAATTGACCGCGAAGTAATTTGGAAACTACTTCAACACTGTGGCGTGCCTCAAATCTTTATGAACCTCATTCAACAACTATATGATGCCACATACCAAGGGATTCACAGTGGAAGCTTTTGATTTAGAAGACACGAGCAAGACGAGACAGTCTACTAACACCGATGATATTCCTGAATGTGGTCGACAGGATTATGCGTCAGACTGTGGGAAGTGAGGAGACAGGGATACGTTGAACTGATAAGAAAACTGAGGAAGATCTACACTTTGCCGGTGATGTATGTCTGATTTCGAACAAACTCGAAGACCTACAGGCGAAAACGAACAAGTTGGCAGAAAAGACGGGTAGCGAAGACAGGACTTCAAGCTAACTTAGAGAAGACGGAGGTGAAGAGGATACTGGACCAAGAACAACAAGCACCAATCATTATCAACGGGATAAATCCAAAGGAAGTCACTTCCATTTATCCAGTCAGTATTTCTTCAACTACAGACGGCACGGATAACGATATCAAAGGCAACCAATATAGAAGAATCATGAGACATCTTCATTTAGCTGAAATTGGTATGGAGATCAACTGCGGATAGTACACGTAATAAGACCAGGACTTTTAACACTAATATTAAGTTGATTCTTCTATGACCGACTAACTGCTTTCAACAAACAACTTTGCATCAATGTGCAGCAGTCCAAGTTGCCACACTCCATGTATCACACAAAGAAATTGAAGAGAGTGAAGATAGATTCAGAGAGAGGCAGATTATAAACAAAGTGTGAGGGAAAGGGAATAGTAGTATGTGGAATATGTAGAGTTTTGTTGGATATTATTAACGAAAAAGAGCGAATACACCTGCGCCAGCCATTAAAAACGATTTTGAGCTATATCACCGATTGTCTCCAGCCATTAGTTTTTACCATCTCGAGGACCCCAACCAACCAGAAAACCAGTATCCACCTAACTCCCTACGTGACTGGCTGGTTTGAAATAACTCGTATGGATTTCATTGAATGATGAAGCCATCTTTTGGTCCGACCACCACCAGCTCGTTTACATTCTGACCCATCCTATGCCAGTTAACATTCCCCGTCGAGGAAGGCGATAGCTAGACATTCATGTGTAATACATGTCCTAATCATTTCAATTGGTATAGCTTCACAACCTCGTCGATTGATTCCCCCTCCCACCTACCCAGCACTCGACGGAAGCCTAACCTCAATATTCCTCACCCTATGATACCATCTAACATGGGAGATAGAACACATACACCTATGATCAAAGACAGCTAGCCGGCCTTTTCACGTCTTCCACTTCTAGTGGATATCTCTCACAACTATAAAGGAGGACGGAGCGAACTGTTGACCAGTACACACTTCCTTTGGCTGAAAGCTAATCGGATATCACTTCTATGCCAGAGATGGCGTAATTTGGCAGGTATATGCCAAACAACCCGTCTGTATCCGTGCTGAGATTTCGTCAGCCATTAACCCACCGTTGTTGGCTGATACAACTTCTCAAATAAGTGAAGTGGTCAACACACTCCACCATTTCACTCCCCACCTTTAAGCTAGAAGTGAGTCGGTGTAGTTCACTCTCGCAGCATCATTGCACATTTGATAGCAGGAGTGAATCGGACACCAAGGATCCAAAGATTGCTTCTGGAGGTGTTCAGAAGACTCTGCATTTTGTCAGCATCTTCACCTCGGAGGGGGGACTTCATCATCTGCATATTCTAAGTCAACGAGATTATTTCGTGATGGTAAGAAGTCAATCCCTGAATCGCTGACGTCTCTTGGGATTAAGTCGATTAGTACATTTCTGATGAAGTTAAATAGAAATGCAAATAGTGGTCATCTGTCGGATGGACACCACTGGTTGTCACCACTTGAGATGATAATTCTCTGCAAGCTGTCACCTGGCTGACTGTATGATTTCGAATAGAGTGAGTGCGTTGATCAGTGCGATGTAGTTTCTCAACATTCCCATCATAGCACCACTTAGTCTACTCTTGATTGTTGGTTCTAGGACTTTAGACACTGTGTTAGTCAGGCTAATTCCTCTGTGATTATCATAGAAAGATTTGTCTCGCTCCTTGTGTATCGGGATAATCAGTGACTAACACCAGTCCGATGGAACTATCTGTGATTCCCAGACGCTGCCTAATACCTTAGTTAACGCAGACAGACACCTCTGGAGTTATTCCATCAGCTCCCTCTGCTTTACGTCGTTTCAGACTACAGACAGCTTCTGTAACCTCAGTTAGGGATGGAGGGCCGATGTTTGCACCCCAACCAAGGAGGTGTTGGATGCTTGGTAAGTTGCACGTGTGTGTAGGCCAATTAAATAGCTCTTCAAAGTGTTCCTTCCAACGTTCCAGTCGTTTATCCTGACAGCTAACTAGGGCTCCATTTTTCTCGGAGATTGTTTCATTTATCATTTGCCTTTTCCCACCTGTTTCCCTGGTAAGTCTAAATAGTTGTTGTCTGGTGTTACCTATCACCTATGCCTTTTCCATCTCTTTTTCCCACCACTGTGCACGGTCGTTGCGAAGACTTCTTGTTAGTTTGCATTTGAGTAGCTTTCGCTCCTCATCGTATTCTGAGCTCGCCGGAATCAGTCTTCTTGCTTCAATCAGTTCGGATGAGGTGGTAGAAATCCAAAGGCTCTTATTAACTTTTGGTTTTAGGTTATTAACAGCCAATAAAACTGTGTCTACAGTTAACTATATATTGTGTCGGGCTTCCTCAGGAGGAGTCTTGATGTGGATCTCATATACGCATTTAGCTGTTTCTTCCTTAAATAGGAACTCGGTGTTCTGATCAAGTTGAGGGCGCAACTGCTTCGCTGCCAACAGTGTTTTTGTCAGTTTAGTCGTAAGCATAAAGTTGCGCGAACCAGGGTATGATCGGAATCTACACATGTGTTCCAGAAGGAGCACGAGTATTCTACTGACCCTCACCAACGGTAGCTCACCTCTGTGATCTGTTTGAATCCAGCGTTGATTTGGTGGTGGAAGTTGCCAGGTTACGCAATGTCTCTCTTTTTGCCTAAAGTTAGTGATGACTAGGAACAGATGATTATCTGAACAGCACTGTAGAAGACGATCACCGTTACCAATTCGTCGTCAGAGAACTCTCTAGGTGCCACCGATATATTTCTCTGTGGCATAACTTCCCTGCTTGGGCACTGAAGTCACTTGCCAAAGCAAATACATCTGAGCGTTTTGCTTTTCTCAGAAAACTAGACAGTTTTCGGTAGAAATCATCCTTTAATTCATCCGAACTGCAGTTGGTTTGGGCGTGAGCGGAGACTAAGAAAAGATAAACACAGGTAACACCGTCCTTCCTTCTTTTAACAGACCCGTTCAGAAGGACCACACACGTACTACTATCTACTAGGATCCAGTCAAGAAGGGATTTTTCAGCTCTAACACTCAATTCTATCCCTACACTTACTAGTCCTCGTGAACTAGCTGAGGAGTCTCGTGATACCCTTAAGGTGAATTTTTCAGATTCACCTTGTTGACCGGATGTGGTTAAGTCAATAACAACATTCGGATCTTGTATGCGTGTCTCCGAAACATAACATACATTCATGGCTCGTGATGCCTGTTTTCTGATTTCCCATAGGGTACTGACAATAAATGCTGCAATGTGAAGTTGGTGGCGTGGCTGTAAGGGACTATCGGGAGTGTTTTCCTGGCTCTCGTCGTTATTTATGGACAAAGGGTGAAATGAAGATGACTGTCTAGTCTTCAGAATGGTATTAACAGTAGTAGGGAAAAAACAAGATGAGGAGGATGACGTGGATAAAGAATAATGATTATCAGAAGAGCTTCGTGTGCTTCTTCTTTATGATTCAGGGACTTGGCTCACATGTCTCGAAAGGCATTTCTAACAGGCTACTGTCGATTTTAATCAACAGCCTTCTGTGCTTCATACTGAAGATCATACGGCTGATCAGAAAGAATAGGAAATCGTGACTGGCAAAGAACTAATCAATAACATATCGCCCAAGAAATCTATGGAAGGCTATGGGTTGGACACATCCTGACATTACAACCTTGACAGACCATCGACTGAGACTTGAATAGGAAGCGAATGATGAGTTGGTCTTGGGTCCGAGTATGATACCGAAGAACACCGTATGGGGAAGGGTTGAAAATTTGTGGGCTGTTGTGGAACCAGACAAAGGCGATTGCAAAGAACAGAGTGAAATGGAAATGTGCTGCCAAAGTCATATGTCCTATGTGAAACAAAGGGAAATAATAGTAGTAATAAAGGATAAATAGTAGTGGCATTCTGAGATATTGTCTGATGAAAATCTGTTCCATCCAAAGTATAATAATAATAATAATGTATATTCTCATATAAACATATAAATTTACATGAAAATGCATGCCATTTTTACAGGCACGATCAAGTATGATATAATATCAAATCGTAGATTGTCTACAAGTTAATAATGTTTCAACAGTTAAATATTTGATATATATATATATACACATTGTCTGAACTAGGCTGTATAGTTATTGAATTGTACAATTGTCCTCCAGGTTGAGCGGGAAAATCGACTTCGTTTCGTTTTCATCCCGTGGTTGTCGGCATACGATAACCAACCAATATTGAGGTAAGTACAACGTTTACAAGGGATTGAAAGCTGTTTTAGAAAAGTAAAAGTGCTGAGGTGAATCATTAAATTGTAATGAAATAGGTAAGTGCAAGTATCATTAATAAATGCATTAAAAAAGAAAACTCCCTAGGCTGACAACGTTCATTTGCAATGTATAATGCTACACGTATATCTCGTACTATCATGATGTCCACTTTTGGTTTTAATACATTTATCCTCAGTTGTGCCAGTTGTTTTTGTTTTATACCTTTTTGTGCATTTAGTGTACAACCGTACCCTTCAGAGAGTAGGAATATAATAAGTCATAAAGAGCTGTAAAATGTTAGGTTTAATGGAATATAATGAGGATCAAGTAAAGACGTTATTGGAAAATGAATGAGATAAGACATTGTGAAGTGGTATTTAAAGATCAGTCAATGGACAGCAAGTTAGTTTATAAGATGCCCCATAAATCTGTGCAGATCCCACATGGTCGCATCTCAACAATAGGCTGGGCGAATAGTATATATTTAGAGGTAGAAGCATGATCTGTCAAGGCGTTCATTATTATCTTTTTCAAGATAAAGATCTAAGCCCTCATAAAAATCAGAAATATCTCGAGCCTTTAATTTGTGTATTGCTGTTCCTGCAGAATGGGGCGATTCACCTTAGTGACCCCCACCATATCTACTGATCAGCTAACGCCACCCTCCCTCCTTTTTTGATGTTAAGCTCTGAGACTATGATTATTATGGCTACCGCAAATATATTGCTTGGTACCAGACATGTTCGTACCTCATATTCCATCTCCCTAGCTTTCTTAATGAGTGCTTCCAATAGGTCTCCGCGTACATCTTTATGAACATTATATATGTATGCATGCGTCCTAATGAACAGATTACTTTACAAGAAGTTAGAACCTTAAAGAATAAAAAGAATAGGTTTTGTGAATAGTGAAGCAAGATTCAGCAGAACAATATAGTTAGGGATCAATGTAGGTAGTATGAACTGAAGGTAAGGTCGGTTGGCAGGACTTAGTGTACTAAATTATCATGACAGTCTTGTATATAGTAGACATCTGACATTGCAAAGTAACGTGTCTAAACATATTATAAAAAGATATTAACAGAACCAACAAAATTTCAGCATTTGTTTAACAATACTACAGAAGGGTAGTTAGTACTACAGGTAGTCGTAAAGTAAATCAATCTATGTATAATAAGAGCATAGTCAGTGTCATAATTCGTATTATCAAAGAATACATTAGGCTCAATAACTGAGTGTTATAAGGGAAACAAGCATGGTAAAGCAAGAGAACACTTGCCGCATAGCTATTTTAATCATTTTAAGTATTTTAATGACAATCGAATTTCAAGTATTGAACCTACATAATTACTAAGTGTTATTATATTGGTATTGGGACTAGTGTACTTTCCGTAGTTAAATATTGAAAAGCCATTGTCTCTCCACTCTACCAGCAGTTGAGATCTTTGAGGCGGGCTAGGGTGGACATGTTTATATGTTTTTCTAGGCTCCTTTTGAAACTGTCAGGCCTTTCACAGGATCTTATCTCAGAGGGTAGTTGGTTCCAAAGTTTGCAATATTTAATGGTGAAGAAGTTAGCTCTAGTGGTGAGTTTATGGGTGTTAACCTTGAGAAGGTAGTTGTGGTTGCGTAGTCCATACGATTTAGGATTAGCCCAGGTTATGGACGAGTTACTGTTACAGTGCTTTCTTATAACTTTGAATAAGAGAAATAAATTGCACTTCACTCTCCTTAACCATAAGGGCTCTAAGTCCAGTCGAATACATCTGTCAAGGTATTCTATTTGCTGACCATAGCCTAATATGCGTTTCGTAAGGAATCTTTGGACACTTTCAACTTTTTTCTGTCTGCTGATTTAAAGCTACTGTATAAGTGGGCACAGTATTCAAGTTTGGGGCGAATGCATATCTTATATATGGCTAATCTGGCTTCTGGAGTGTAAAAGTTGCGTAGCACAAAGCCGGTTAGACGTTTACAATCAGATACCACCTTATTTGCATGTTCAGTAAAGGTAAGATCTGAGTATGTTATCCCGAGATCTGTGACTGTGTTTGTGTTTGAGACAAGGTCACCGTACATGTATAGACACATGCTAGGTTTCCAACGTCCGAAGTATGTTATCCCAGATTTAGCTGGATTGAACGTTAACTGCCACTTTTCACTCCAATTACATAGACTATTTAGGTCTTCTTGGATTTTACTAACAATATTCATATCATTATAGTCAAAATCATAGACAACTTTGAGGTCATCTGCAAAGAGGTATGGCTTGCCATACTTGATCATAGAGACAATATCATTTATGAATACAATGAATAGGGTAGGGCCAAGAACACTACCTTGTATCACGCCGCTGGTTATCGGTTTGGATGTTGATAAGTGATGGTTGACTTTAACTAACTGTTCTCTTCCTGTAAGAAAGGAAGTTATCCACTCAAGAAGCCTTCCACTTATTCCATAAGATAGGAGTTTCAGTATGAGTCTTTTATGTGGGACTTTATCAAAAGCTTTCCTAACATCTAGAAATAATGTTGCTGCCGAACGACCTTTGTCTACACATTCAGTAATGTGATCGAAATAATCTAACTGGCACGTAATGCACGATCTTCTATTTAGGAAACCGTATTGGAAAGGGGATATTAAGTCATTCGAGAGCAAATACTGAACAATTTGCTTCTTTACAATCTTTTCCATCACACGTGAAACTACGGAAGTAATGTTGATGGGGCGGTAATTATCTATGTCCGCTGTAGGTCCGGTTTTGTGAATGGGTACAACGTAGGATTTCTTCCAGCTATTTGGATATGTTCCACTCCTTATCGAAGTTGAAAATATCTTGAGAAGAAGTAGATTCATGTCATTTCCACCATTTTTTAAGAGGACGGAAGACATTCCATCTGGGCCGGGAGTATTAGTAAGCTTAAGAGTTGTGATAGCTTTATCGATTTCTTGGGCGTTTAAGACTACATCGCTTAGACACTTTTCTGTTTTACGAGGGAAATCTATATCCTGGTCATTTTCTAGAGTGTACAGTTTGGCAAAGTGCGTGCTAAACACCTCACATATATCCTCAGCACTTTCGTGAGTAATGCCACCTAGGTGTATTATTTTTGGATATGTTGATTTGGAGTTAGTTAACCTACTTTTGAAGAGTTTGGCTATTTCTCCAGTGTTATGTGGCGACTGAATTGCCCGCGTTTCTTTATTCCTAAGACTTAGATTTTTTAACTCATGGATTCTAATGAGGATTGTTTTGATAGCGATTAACGACGATAAGTCGTCATGTCTATAGTAACTTAATGAATGCTTCCGCAAACTTCTTCTTAATGATATTGGAATAAAATCACCTTGAGGGATTTTGAATTTAATCAGTTTCACAGGCGCTATGACATCATTAACCGACTGTATATTGTCATAGAAGTTTTTAAGGACTTCCTCTAAGGAGTCATTGGTAAAGTAGGAATCCCAATTAGAGTATCTAATCAAGTCCTGATACAAGTCCCAATCAACCCGCGTGTATGGTCTTATAGGTGTCCGACTAACTTCGTTTCTGTGTATAGTTTCTGGGGAAATGTTAAACGAACATGCAACTATTTTATGATCGCTACCTGGGAATTCATGTCCCACATGAATTGTAGATGGTGCTACGTTGATCGTGAATATAAGATCAAGAATGTTATTGGACCTAGTGGGTACATTTATGTGTTGCGTCCATCCTCCAGTAATGATGGAATTAAGAAGATTATCATACCTCGAGGGTCCACGAAGTGTACGCCATGATATATCAGGCAAATTGAAGTCACCTCCAATTATATTATAACTGAAGGGGAGATTGGATGCAACACTAAATATGTTGCTGAGTACGTTATCGTATTCGCGGTTGGATGATGGCGGTCGGTATACGCACCCTATAAGGATAGGTTTACTTCTGAGAACTTTTATTTCGACCCACACCGAATCATTAAGTTGTGACAGAATAGGGTGACTAAAATGCGTTGCACAAATGGGTTGTTTAACGTATATGAGTGTTCCACCCCCACGACCTGTTTCCCTATCCCCTCGAAAAAGATTGTACTTATCAATTGATAAGCTACCATCCACAATGTCACTTGAGCACCAGGCTTCAGTGATCATGATCAGCGACGGATTGCATATAGAGGCTAACGTACATAATGCTAAATGTTTGTTAAGAACTGATCTAGCATTTATGAGGATGACGGATAGACTTTGACGAAGTGGTTTTAGTGTATGGGCAATATCATAATAAAATACTCTATGGTTATCAACTGAATATGTGCAGTCGTTATTGGATTCATTAATTACAACATTTTGATCACTAGAGACGGTTTCTTTAATTTGATAGTTAGGGATGGGTTGTGAAATGTCACTCGTGAGTAGTTGGTCGTTTAGATATTGCGTGCTATGGGAGATACTAGTATGATAATCTATGGTATTACTATTGGTATTAGGTGTGTATAAGATGTTTGCTATCTTTCGGGGAAGAAGCAGTTTCCCTGTTGTAAGGTGTTCGCTATACCAGCAAGGAATTGGTCTGATATCATGCGTGCTATGTGCATGATCCCAGGCGTTTCTGCCAGTTGTCGCTGGAGAAAATTTTGGTCATATGGATTGGCTAGTGTCGTGTAATCTGCATAGTTATAACCGAAATGTGTGATCGGCGTGTTGTTGTGTGCATATGACTTAGATCCCTGTGTCTGATTAGAGTACTTCCTAGGCCATGATGAGCATTGTGCTGAAATTGGCATGTGACCCCTACTGAATGCATGAGAATTATGACAGGGCACTATACGCGTTTTTGGACTAACGTCTGTATTCTCAAACTGATGTTTCCTGTACATCATGGTTGAGGGTGCATTCGTGAGGGGTTGAGCAACTTCGTGTTTTCGAAGTGTTTGGTGAGATATGTGACGATTGTTTTTTCTTATCATAGGACTGGTAGTGGAAGTCGGAAATGATTCAGCTCCTACGGTATGTGAATTACGTCTAACTTCAGGAACATGACTAAGTTTAGATGATTGTCTATCAGTAGAATGAGCCAGTGACCCATTTGAAACTTTCCTACTTATGGGCTTTAGTGTTCCGGGTCTAACGTTTGGTTTAGCTTTATCCGTATTAGTCGGCCTGTATAATTTGGGCTGCTGGTGATTAGTAGGATTTCCTAATAAACTGGATTTCTGATGAATAGTCTCAACAGTTTTTTTGGTGTTCCTAACGGAAATAGGACGTTTATCATAACGCCTTGTATTTACACCTACCTGGGTGGCCACATGTGATTGCTGCTTCACAGTAGCCGGGCTAAGAGGTTGTGAGGTATATGACTTCCCGAGAGATTCAAAGTGTACTACTGAATTCAGCTTAGACTTTTTCGAGGGTTTGGCATTAGTGCCAGTGTGCAAGGGATGCACGTCAATACTGTGATCTGTTGACATTTCTATGTCTGAAATTTCAGTATTTCGAGCTAAGTCTTCAACAGTTGCTTGACTACTGTTAGTTTGTGTATGCGATATTATCTGGTGCTCTTGGTCATCAGGCAATACAACGAGGGAAGTATTAACATCGGTTGTCTTATTGGGGTTGTCTTCCCTCAGTTTACCTGCGCGGCAACGTCTTTGGCAAGAAGTTAAATCAGGTACAATCCTGATATTGGTGTAGGGTGTTGAGGAGCCAAGAGTTTTGCCAGACTCCAAAAATTTCTTAGCTAGGTCAATAGACTTAAATTTGAAGAGTACAGGACATGGGTGGTTTGCGGATTTCTTACGAAGACGCAGAACCTGGCAGTCAGATACTGAAATGTTGCATGCCTGTAGACAGATTGCTTTAAGTTTGATAATAGGTACATTGTCTGGTATATTATATCCTAAAACATTGTATGAGGACATGACCCTCTTTACAGCCTCTGCAGTCAAAAAGTCTAGCAGGCGCTCAGATTTGAGGAGTGAATCTAAGCAAATTTCTTGTGATGGATCACAAAGTTGGAGGAAAGGAGTGATACTTTCGAACTTATCCTGCAGGTCTGTTATGGATTTCTGAAGGATCTTTAGATCACTAGTGTTACGGGCTACGTTATCGATTAGTTCTTCCATTAAGTTTGGTACTATAACTCTCGGTGTATCAATTGATCTTAGTACAAATTCATCGTCAGGACTAATGTTTCTAGTGACCTGCTGACTATTTGATGCTAGTCTCTTAACAGTACTAACTCGTTTAATAACTTTGACCATTATGGAGGTAAAGATTATAAAAATTTCTCAAAAATTGACAAAAGTGTGTGAAATACTGTTATATTATCTAAGTAGATAAAAACAACAATAAACAGGTATGAATGTATGAAGTACGAACTAAAAATAGACCACTATCAAACGAGTTAACTCTGACAGTTATAAACAACAAAACTAAGGACTTCTCTATAGTTCTTTTGTGATAGATTGCTCTTTATTAACACGAATCTGACTGGATCCAAACAGTATTCTGGAGGTGATAAATTTGGATATTTAGCTACCGGAGGTGCAACCAATATCAGCTATAATTATATAGTAGTCAAATATAGACCACGATATTCCAGAATTCGAAAAGATATTTCCACGTTATATGGAGAGATTGTAAAGTATGCTGTGATACTTCTCCACTCCTAAATGGCCTTTGAAAAATGCACAGCAGTTAGTAGAAACCTGTTTGAAAATGTTCGCGTCTATACATTACCATGTACATTACGATGTAATTGGAAATGAATCAAGTGAGCACAATACATTTTAATGGTTAGGAAATTCAGATAGCCAGCCAAGTAATAATAATAATGTATATTCTCATATAAACATATAAATTTACATGAAAATGCATGCCAGTTTTACAGGCACGATCAAGTATGATATAATATCAAATCGTAGATTATCTACAAGTTAATAATGTTTCAACAGTTAAATATTTGATATATATATAAATACACTCATTGTCTGAACTAGGCTGTATAGTTATTGAATTATACAATTGTCCTCCAGGTTGAGCGGGAAAATCGACTTCGTTTCGTTTTCATCCCGTGGTTGTCGGCATACGATAACCAACCAATACTGAGGTAAGTACAACGTTTACAAGGGATTGAAAGCTGTTTTAGAAAAGTAAAAGTGCTGAGGTGAATCAATAAAGTGTAATGAAATGGGTAAGTGCAAGTATCATTAATAAATGCATTAAAAAACAGAAAACTCCCTAGGCTGACAACGTTCATTTGCAATGTATAATGCTACACGTATATCTCGTACTATCATGATGTCCACTTTTGGTTTTAATACATTTTTTCCTTATGTTTTATATTTTATACCTTTTTGTGCATTTGGTGCACAAGTGATTTAAGCATGTGATGACTGTTGCGTGCTGGAGTGGCTCTTATGATTATGTGGAACACTTAACAAATACCAGCCATTAGATTAATTTATGCGTGTGTAATCAATGAATTTAGGAAGTAGAAATAATTTTCAGCTTTTTTCCGCCGTTGTTGTTGTTGTTGTTGTCGTCGTCGTCGTTATTGAATCTGTTCACGTGTTTATTTTAAATATTTGAAACTAATAATGAATGAAAATTTTATTTTGTGAAAATGTGTGCATGTATATATTTATTTTTTCATACATTTTGTCAACTAGATCTTTATGTGTTACTCAGACGATACTTTTTTACATGAATCTATAGTATAATTCAGAGACACATTTTCCTGTACTGGTTGTGTTGTTGATATGTTACCCTTAAACCACGCTTACTAGACTCGTTGTACTTAATTACCCACTTAATTGAGTACACTACCTCAATTGTGAGTACATTGATAACAAAACATAAATAAAAAACACTCTGTTGTATAAAAACTGTGCTCTGATGAGCAGTATATTTAAAGAGGTTATTCAGTGAAAAGATTCCAGGGTTTATCTAGTCAATATGGGTGAAATACTGACTCTGAGGTTATACGTGTTATTCACACAGAGGAGAAGCACACTAATTGACTTTCAAGTCTGATCGGTTGCTAATCCGACGTTTATTTATCGCTAATATTAAGTGAATTCAATTCGTTCTATTTGTTTAAAATCCCTAGGTCGATCTGGGTGCCGTGGAACGTGCACTGCAGTTTATTAGGAATACATGTGCATATTTTTGATGGATATACTGTCGTCTTGCTTTTTTAAAATGTGAAGTTAGTAGGAAAATGTATCTAACTGAAATCAAACTGGATGCCTTTAACACTCGGGAACAAAGGCTTTCAATAGTGTTATTGCCACGTAGGTATCTCATTGATACGTGTCATGAAGTGAACACCTTGAAATACTTTAAAATTATCAACAGACAACATAGTTCAATTCTTTTCAAGTCACTCGAAGTAATTGATATCACAGAGTTGAGACTCGATTTCTGTATTCAGCACAAAACAGTTGTCAATCCTTCCATGATCCGGTAACTCAATGTCTTTATCTTCCTCTTTTATTTGAGTACGTGTCCATTAGCTTTAACCTCTTCCTCTCTGGCTATAGTGTATTTTCGCGTGTTTCTATGATTTAAGTTAAACTCATCACAATATTACACATTTGTCTTTTAGGCTGTAAACAGTTGATGAGAAGTCTACGAAACAAACGATGACACCATCTTATTCTGAAAGAGCTATCGATTTTGCTTTATCCAATCTTTCCGTCTTTATCCAGATAACTTACATTCTGTCTCTAAGAGCTTAGAATGCCCGTATTCAAAAACTGTTTGGTGCGTGTGATTATAATGACGAATGCGATCGTTTTGAAAAGTTGAAAAACTGCTGGAAAAACCTTATTCTGTAATACCAGTATTGCTGGTTATATGTTGGCGTTAGAATAAAGAATTCTTGAGTCGCCAAACGGTGTTTTGGTTTTTGCGTCGGTAAATACTAAGCGTTTCTGAAAATCTTCGAGGGACAGCGTGAGGCCCAGCGAAGCAAAAGCTGGACATTAACCGTTTACGAGACTTGACTGACAGTTAATTATGTTATTTAGGAATCATTATTTTGTACATATTTTACTATTGATTTTTGGCATCATTGTTTTTTTGTGTGTGTAGTCAACTTGAATATTGTAATAATTGTCCATTCGTGGAAGCGAAAATAAATATGTTAAGCTAAGGCTCGTACACGAACGAACGAACCCAACACGACAGCGTGCAAAGTGGCGTGGGTGCTTCAGCGGAAGCCTTCGGCTGAACAAATCGACTAAAACATTGAGGGCCAGCATCCAACGTTCAGTGGGGAATCATGTGGTCAATTAATCTGGGGAATTACCTACTGCTACAGGCCTCATCTGGGGAATTAAGTGGGATTCTAGAAGATCATTTACACACATTACCTGAACGGTAGCAAGTCCATTATTTTTTATTGTTAACATCAGAGGTTTTTGTTCATTACTGACGTATAGCCACTTATCATCGCCACTTCTCTTACAAGAGGGTGCAATTTTCATTACACAGACAGCTAAGGAATGGTGTTTCTTAAAAGGATGTCGGCTTAGTTACAGAATGATGCCTTTTCTATTCGCGAATATAGCTACCTAGTGAAGATAACACTACATTAGTCGACGAACTTGAGAAAGGTTACCTAAATAAACAAAGCCATATGAACAGAGGCGTATTGGCCCTACAAAGGGGATCTAAACAGTATGATGCATTTTAATTGCCAGTTAATTTTTGCTTTCTCGTGTTCTCTATTCTGTCTGATTACTGTTTTCAATACCATTTAGAGATAATACTGATATTTGTGAATCGTTTTTGATTTTATTTATCTTCCCCCCCCTGTTTCTTTATCACGTTCGAGCTTTCGGATTGCTGTGAGTCAGCCTAGGAATTATTTTGACATGTCAAATATCAACCGCTAGCACCAACACTAATCAGGAACAAATCGTAAACAGCAATCCACTTGATAAGTTTTACTGAACTTGGTAGAATGACATGTAGTGTGTGTTATGTATATTGCATTGGAACTCATCGAAGACATAGAAAGATACGCCTGCATAGAGTAGTCAGCATTAACAAAATAAGTGGCTTACGTGAGTAATGCCCGAACTCATACGATATACCTTGATACGACCTTGAGGAACCACGCGCGCGCTCCTTGAATACGACGTGCTTTTTCCTCTCTAACCGGAAATATCCACTTTTGTGAATTATTCGTTTAGGAAACCTGATCTTCTTACCCGGCGAGTTTTATTCAACCATTTCTTCTTCACCGAGCCTGTGTGTGGTACTTCCCGCTGTCTCTAACTACTGCCGAAGCTTCAGGTGCTACTTCTGAAGCAACATCCTCACTCTTTCAAATATACAGGACTTGTTGGTCTGTTACGTGATTGCTGTGAAGCCGAATAACCCGAAAGTTACAGGTAAAGTCAAAAGCTTTTACTTATATACTTTATCCTCCTGTTCTGTGCTCTCTATTGTCTTTTGCTGTCAGTCTATTGGACGAAATAACTCCACTGTCTCTTATTATTTAATCACCAGTATTAATTAAGGAGTAATATGACGATAGATTCTCACCCTAAGATAAGTAATGGGACATCATACTCCGTAGTCACTAGGGCTTCAGCCAAACTAGGCAAACAGGTGAAGCTGATGGACTCTCGCATACCGGTCTTGAAGACCAGGGCAAATATACCCTGCCCGTACAGATCACCCATGTCGCCACAGTCCTACAGTGAAACTGTGCAAAGTCAACCAAGTGGATGTGGCTTCACCCCTCTTAACACGACTAGGTTAACAGAGCCGATTGGGAAAATTGCACTAAGTGAGAACTTTATAACACCCATCTCCATGGTAGGCCATGAAACAAACAGGAAGGCCGAAAAGGAACGTTCACGACGTCGCAAGACGACAGAAACGCTCCCCAAGAAGGCAGAAAACAGCAAGGTCTGCGCTTCTGTTGTCGAACAGGCAGACTGTGCTTTCGAGTGTAACTTTTGCAAGCGATGGGTACATTGTAGATGCGACAATGGGGTACCAAAAGTATATTATGACTTAATGCGTAAGAACCCATGTCCATGGTTCTGGTGCATATGCCCAATTTGCCGTCCTGATGCAGCCTCGCGTGGTCCTTTGAAAACTAAAGATGGCGTAGAAATAGCAGGGAAAAACGTGAAATGTTCTACTCCCACCAACTCGGAAAATAGCACAAATGCACGTAAACCGGGGATACCAAAATCCTCGCGGTCAAACTTGCAACTCTTGCCATAACCGCTCCAGACACAGGCTGAAGCACCATGGGTTTCTGTCGCTGGAAATAGACCCCTATCGTCTGCCAGTAATACTGGCCATGTCACTGAGACACACAATAATATCCAATCGCACCAGACGAAACAAAACGGTCTTAAAGGGGATGACAAGGGTGCGATGACCGAGCCTAGGTCCACGGTTAGTAGACTGAACTGCGTAATCCTCTTTAATGTACCAGACTGTAGTAGTAGTCTGCTGGAAGATAGGGCCCTATTTGATCAGGAACGGTGGTCCATCTTGTGTAGCACGCTAAGTTTGGACATCCAACCAGTAAATCTATGCAGATTGTATAGGAGCACTGTTGCACATCAGGGCAAACCATCCCCACCGAGGGTAACATTGGGCTCTGCCGAGGATGTCGAAAAAGTGTTACTGGCTTCTCAAGTCCTTTCTATAGGGAGGGCCTGCAACACGCGTGTTAAGCCAGACAGACCGTGTGTAAATCACGTCTCATAAACCGTTAATGCCCAGCTCTCGCTACGCTCGGGCCCACGCTGTTCCTTGAAGATTTCAGAAACGCTTAGTTATAACGGACGAAAAAACCAAAACACCGATCTGCCGCTTGATATTTCTTTATTGTTACACCAACATATAAAAGGAATAAGTGAACTAAGGTCTGAAAACAAATATTACAATAATAATTCATTGTATTACTTCTGACGATGTTTCACTCTTCTTTCTGAACAGCGACCGATGAGACGATGACTGTCGTATTGATGCCTCGCGAAAATTGGGGAAGTTGATTTTAAGCAAACAACCAAGAATTGATCGTTCAATCTTCAACTCCATTGACATCGTGGAAGGAAAGACAGATGGCGAGGGTGTCGCCAGAGCTTATTCCTTCTGCTTCCATGGTTGTTCATGGCAATCCCGAACTGGGAACTGGGAACGCCTGCGTGAAGCATTGTCACTATGTACAGCAATGGAGATGGTTGGCATCCCAGTTGGCCCTGGGGAGTTCAGGGGCTGTCTCTATTTATAGACTGCCTCGACCCACCCATCTTATGTCAATTAACACGCCACGTCTGTTAGCTGTCAAGTTCAGCTCCCAAGACCAGTTGACTACCGCTCTCCAAAGATGGTACGAGACCAAGGACAAGGTCAGCAAACGCATTCGCTGCTGCGAGAGCCGGCATCGCACCCAAAGGAGAGAACAAAGCGTTGTCAAAAATATCCTCAACCCCTAGACACACTACAGCGGTGCAGCACGGACGATGATAGCCAGTGTCATCCAAGTGCTCCGACTGAACTAGAAGAAAAAACGCCAACAGGCCGGTTCCTGGGGAATCGGCCAACTAGTTCGTAGGATAACTCCTCAACCGACAGCCCACATCAAGTCAACTACCCGCCAGTACGGGGAAGTGATGAGACTGACTACCAGTTGCCTGTACAGTAATGTGATAGGGCTAAGAGGCAAAATAGCTGAACCTAGAGACCTACAATCACAGCTGAACTCCAAAATCATAATACTGGTGGAAACCTGGCTAACCCCTACGGTGGCAGATAGCGAAGTCAGCATAAATGATGTGGTCCTAGTCAGGCAAGATAGGGACCTGAAAGAATGGGGTGGAGTCGCCATATGCGTCGACAAACAGCTCGGATGTGTTCACGCTATGGACCCTCCCCACACTGGGCTCCCTGACTCCATATGGTGCCACTTCACCGTTGGGTACTGCAAATATCTAGTGGGCAGCATTTATCGATCACCTTCATGTGGAGCAGACCACAACCAGGTACTGCTAAATACAATCTCAGCGACTCAAGACATGGGTTATGATCAAATTGTCATAGCTGGCGACTTCAATGCCCCATCTCTTAACTTGGTGTCGGGAAACGCCCATGATAGATTTGATCGAAACCTGCTGCATACCATCAGGAAGGCTGGATTCACTGAAAATGTCAGGATGGATACTAGGTGGGGCCCAGATGGGAAGTCTTCTAGACTGGATTGTGTGCTCACTAGTGACCAGCTACTAGTGGAAAACGTTCAGATCACGACTCCCATAGGTAGTAGTGACCGCGCGGTCATAGTATTCGACATAGTCCTCCGCGAGCGCTTACAGTGGGACAATACACAGCCCTATCTGTGTTATAACAAAGCCAATTACACCAAAATGCGAAGACTTCTGTCTGAAGCAAATTGGCCTGAAAAATGGACACAGCTAACAGTAGAAGAACACTGGAGAGTGGCAAAGGAGATCATTCACAAGGCGGTCTCAGGCACTGTTCCTTTAGTCACACTAAAAGCTAGGAAGCAACGTCCATGGCCAAAAAGGGGGACACAACGCCTTCTGCAGGCGAAGCGAAAAGCCTGGTTTGCGTGGCGACGATCGAAGAGTCAACCCGAAAATGAAGTTTACCTTGAACCCAAGGATCGATGTAACTTACGAGTCCGGAGGACATTTCAGGGAAACCTCGCCAATAAGCTTCTCGTGAACCCCAAAAGCCTATACAGGTTTAGGTCTGAAAGCAAACCGATCAACCAGGGAGCATGCAGTCTATTGGGTTCTGATGGGAATTCTCTTACTAGTCTTGAAATGGCATAGACAATCAGCCTAGCCTTTCACAGGCAACATTAACATCGAATGACCTTGGCGGCCCTTTTTAAACATTTTGGGCTACCGCATTCCATGTACATTTTGCATCTATTTACTCGTATTTTATTGGTGTTTACATATCACATTATGCATTCTAATCGTATTATCCACTCCCGAGATTTTATAAAACGTTTTAAACCCAAAATCTTTCATATTTCCAATAAACTCAGGAAAAAGCATCATGGGGTTGGCAGCGTGCCTTAAAATCTACACCTATCATCACACCGCTGTTCCAGTTATCATTAGTACCAACAGCCGGTCCCTTCCTAACAAAGTTCTGGATTTTCAGTCCCTGTTGTCGTCAGGAATTTACCACAATACTGGTATTGTCACTCCACAAGAAACGTGGCTCCATGACTCATTTAATGGCAATATGGTGTCTCTAAACAATTTTAATGTATTCCGACAAGACTGTGTTTGTTCCAAGAAGAAATGTGGTGGAGGTGTTGTAACTTTTATTCACTCAAAATGGTCCATTTCTAACAAAGTTTGTTTCAAATTCTCGAATGACTACATTGATTGCATCACTGTGAGATGTCGCCCGAAACACCTGTCCAAATACAAATTCATTTATATTTCTAGTGTTTATGTCTCTCCTGGCTGTATCATATCGGATTTGTCTATGTTCGCTGATTAATTCACCGCTTTTGCTGCAGCTTGCTTCGAGAACTCTTTATTTATAGTAACTGATGACTTTAATGCATGCGATCACTCCTTCCTTGTATCACTTGGTCATGACAATATTGTTAAATTTGCTACCCGTCTCGGTAAAACACTGAATCTAGTATTTATCAATGATGTTGGTAAATATGAGGCTCGCAAACGTGCTCCTTTACTTAACTCCGACTACTGCATCATACATGTATTGCCAAAAGTACATTCCAAATCACACAAAGGTGTCCTCTCTCACCTCTACAGTAAAGTTCAATGGAGATGCAACTCACAAGACAACCGAGACAATCTCAGATGCATGCTGAAACACACTAACTGGGACTTATTTACAGAACAAACACTTGATGAAACGATCACAAACACTACTGATTATCTTAAATTCTGTTTCAAAATATGTTCTCCTGAAGAAACGTTATTCATTCGATTTGATAGCTTCTCTTCGCAATACCTCAAAAAGCTACGTAGGGATAAAGAACTGTTGCTCAAATCAAATGATAAGCCTGGTGTAAAATAGTCAAATACTCTGATAAAACTTGAAATGAAAAGACTAAATGTTTTATATAATCAAAGATTTTTGTCATGTAAGACCCCTTCCAATTTATGGAAACTTTTCAAAGAAATTACTACCGGTGAGCGATGTACTTCTGTCCCATCTCTTAATGTCGGCACTCTTAATAAATCTTTCATACGCTCTTCTGTTGATATCCTTCCTAATGATACAAACCATAGTGACAATAATTTTAGTGGTTTTAATACCCTTGATTTGCTTAAATGCCTCCGGTCTCTTAAGCATTCTCAAAGCCTAGGTCCTGACGGCATACCTGCCATTGTCTTCAGGAATTGTGCTGATATTTTATGTTACCCTCTTACTAACATTTTTAATGCTTCTTTTTCCGGTAACGTTCTACCTTTTGCATGGAAAAACATTAAAATTATCCTTATAACAAAACCATCTTCTGGTTCTGATATTAAATTTCGGCCTATTGCAACTACTTCCCCCATTTTAAAATTGATGGAAAAATTACTTTTACTTCGTCTCGAACCTCCATTGAAACCTTTTAATGATCCTAAACAATTTGCATACAAACATGGTAGAAGTACCTTGGATGCTGCGGTCGTCTTATATCATAATGTTGTCTCTTGTTTAGACAAAGGTGCTAAATATGTTCGTAGTGCTTTCTTAGACTACACATCTGCTTTTGACTCTGTACCTAGGGGCCTTTTATTAAATAAGCTTTCGTTGACACAAACAGGATCCTAGGCTAAGAGTTGGTTGCATTCCTATTTTTCTGATAGAATGTAGTATACTGTATATAATGGCAAATCTTCTTTTGCTTCGCTTACAAAAGCCGGTGTTCCTCAAGATACCGTCTTCTCTCCTTTTCTCTTTTCTTTCTTCCTATACGACCTGCCTCATTCAAACGAAACTAACTTTGTCAAATATGCAGATGATCTGGCTGTATCACTGCCTATCACTTCCGAGTCTGACTGCTGCAAACTTAATAGCTTTGTGTTGGACATCAGCAAGTGGTCTGAGTCAAATGGTCTTATGTTAAATCCTTCCAAATATCATGCAGTTGACTTTACTTTCAAGCGTCGACGTGACTTACATGAACTAGTCAGTTCGCATGATACCTGTAGCATAGATGGCACGGAAATTGAAACCAAGTCAAGCATTAAATACCTTGGATTAGTTCTTTCCTCTGACCTTTCATGGTCATCCCACATGTTATCTATCTCTAAGAAAATGTTTCGTCTTATCTTCTACATTAAAAAGTTAAGACAATCAGGTATCAACCAACCTTTAGTTTTGCAATTTTTAAACTCCTGTATTTTACCTATTGTACTGTATTGCTCTCCATTAATCTTTCCTGGGCTTCTCAAAAAAGATTATATCATATTACGAAGAGTATTAAATGCTGTGAGTAGAGCTTGTGGCCCCCACTGAGTGAGCTCGCCAATACTACAGTCGAGAGGCATATAAATTCCTGTACAAAATGGGCGAAGCCTATACGGGAAAGTCTTCAGGTTGTGATGACATCAGACCATCCATCCTGAAGCAGTGTTCAGAAAGTCTCTGCCAACCCCTAAGTGATCTGTTCCAACACTCTTTTGATATAGGGAAACTTCCATGTGAATGGAAACGAGCGATCTTATCCCCCATCTTCAAGGGTGGTGACCGGCAGAATGCGACCAGTTACAGACCAGTTGCTCTACTTCCAGTGATATCGAAAATATTGGAAAGTCTCATCGACGACCACATGATAAAATACTTCGACGGGACTAACCTTCTCCACGAAGCACAGCACGGTTTCAGGAGGGGAAGATCCTGCGTGACGAATCTTCTACTAGCTTGGAACGATTGGACACTATCCTGGGACGAAAAAGTACCAGCCCATGTGATCTTTCTCGACTTTGCGAAAGCATTCGACACAGTTCACCATGGTCTGCTCCTTCACAAAATAAGCAAGGCGGGTGTTTCTGGAGCACTTCTCGCATGGCTGAAAGATTACCTAGGCGAGAGAGAATTCTGCACCAAAGTCAACCGCATCCGATCATCCTGGCACACCTCGGCATCAGGGGTTCCTCAAGGTTCTATCCTAGGGCCGTTGATGTTTTTGATTTTTATCAACGACCTGCCCTCCCAACTAAACTGCTCTACGCTTCTTTACGCTGACGACGTAAAGATTTGGAGAGCGATAAACTCATCGGAAGACTCAGACAGATTGCAGGCTGACCTGCAAACTCTGGGAAACTGGACTCTGGCTAACGGGATGCCTTTGAACCTAAAGAAGTGCAAAGTAGTGAAACTACATTCCGGAAGGTCACAGAGTGTAAATTACATCCTTGGTGGCCAGAACTTGAGTTGTGTTCCATCGGGGCGCGATCTAGGTCTTATTCTAACAGAAAAGCTAGACACCAGTGGAAATTACGCGAGGGACGTCGCCAAAGCCTACGCAACTTTACACTTTATGAATAGGCAGCTGGGAGCTCTCACTCCCGAACTGTTCTAAGGTTATATAAGGCATATGTGAGGCCACACCTTGAGGTGCATAATATCATTGCACCTCCGCTACTCAAAAGGGATGCTAACATTCTAGAAAGTGTCCAGAGACGAGCGACAAAATGGGTGATCGGCCTCCGCAACAAATCATATGAGGAACGACTAAAGAAATTAGGTCTTTTCACACTTAGTTACCGTAGGCACAGGGGAGACCTCATCACCGTCTACCAGATCTTAAATGACCTGGCCCACCCAAATAAAAGCATCCTGCCATTAAGCGACTATAGGCTTCCACGACGTAACCCGTTAAGGATAGCACACCAGAGACCAAAGACTCGAGTGCGATCACATTTCTTTTCGCTTCGAGTTTGCCATCTCTGGAATGCTTTACCGGCGGCCGTGGCTATAGCGCGATCTCTGGAGATTTTTAGCGGAAGTTAGACAATCATGCAGAAATGCAAGGTTTGTGTCTCAATGGCTTATCTCCATAAAACTTAAAACCACACTGTGAATGGATAAGCATACAAACTAAATCCCCACGACCTATTCTGCCTTCTCTCACTCTCTTTTCCTTAGGTCACCTTTATTATTTCATTTATCTCAACCCATATTATCTACACCACAACCTATTATTATTATTACTATTCTGCTTTTACGACTACACCGAATGACCAACGGGAGTTAGGTCAAAATCCATTCACGGCAGAAACACAGTCCTAACATACTAGGTCGTAATCAGGATATTGGATTGTATAAACTGAACATTTAACGGCAAATTTTCGGAAAGAATTTGTACTTCAAGGTTAGGATTTTGATGTACATATTTGGGGATTCGTGACCCTCATTACATATTTCCGGTTGAAATTTTACCTTTTCTAGTAATTTTTGCTCTTAAATTTTAAAATTCAATATATTTCCTAATGCTTTTAGGTCCGGATCTTCAAAAGACGTTAGGAAAACTTGAGTTTGCTTACCGTCAGACCGATCGGTCTGATGTAAAACATAATTATGTTTTACTTTGAAGTAAACTGATGAGCCAAGCTGAGATTCTCGAGCCTCTTTTTTGAAGAACAAATTATGCAAATCACAAGTTTCGAGGATCCGACATAGGAGGTGATTACAAGCAGTCCACACAAAATGTAGTTTCATGATTGCAGCTAGCTTTTTTTTCGGACGCATTGCAGACTTTTTGGGCAGACTTCGGGACACTGTCCCACGTAAGTAGATCTACCCGAATTTTTCGCCCCAAAAAGTCTGCAATGCGCCCAAAAAGATGCTAGCTGGAATTATTCTTATTCTAACTTATTCTAACCTATTCTTCGATAATGCCTTTTTATGGTAAACGAAGATCTACTCACTATCTTCTGAAAAAACTCTGGTCGTGCTTAAACAGAGAGCTGGGTGCCGAATGAAGTCTTTTCGTTCTGTCGTTATAACGACGGTCCGTTCTTAATATGTATCGTGGAGGCTGGAACAACGCTGATAATCAAACCCAGCAGGTTCTAATCTACTCCTGAAAATGATTCGAAAAAGAACAGGGTGCTGAATTAGTGCCAGTCATGATGAAAACCTGCACAGAGTTCTAGTCTGTGCCATTAAAAAATCCATTTCACAAGAGAATCCGAATTTACTCACTATAGAATGTTAGAATTATTTCAGAATTATTGAGATTTAATTCAGCATTATTATAAGCTTGTGTGCGCAGAAATTCTGCAAACTTCTGCATTGCGCCCGAAGCAAACGCTAGCTGGGCTTCCATATCGCTATTCGCAAAAATCATATAGACACGTGTTAACAGAATATTGTCCACTAATACAGCGTAAGGATCAAAAATCACAGAATGGTGAGATAATTCAAACTCTAGATAACACTAGTAACTATTTGTAGAGACAGCAGACTTTCAAATGAAGGGCTATGGATTCCAACTAAAATTTGGCTGATGGAATATTGTCTGTCAAGTAATACAAGTGAGATTCTCGTATTCAGCGTTTTATCGAGTGTATAAACATGCGCGTGGTTGCTTTGTCGTATTACTGCTGTAGAATACGTTCCAGAAGTGTTTCCTTTTGGTATTCTGACTTCATCTTGACACCATTTATTTCTTTACGATGACCAGTGTGTTAAGCAATGTAAATAAGTGCACTCTTTCTGATTCACGGATAAATAAAGTAGATCTCGCATTGCTTTTGTCTTTAAACATAATAAGTAGAGGTATTTTATTTAGTAATCATCTTATGTGTGTGTAAACTACATTACCGTTGTCACTATTTTGAAGTTTAGATTATGTCAGACGAAGATTCGATAAGAATTAAACTTATTCTCTTAGGCGATTCGGGAGTGGGAAAGTCGAGGTTTGTTCAGTGTATAATACCGAAATCTTACTTTTTATTTTCTTCAACAAAGTCTAATCCGCCGATTTGTTGATGACCAGTTTCTTGTGAATGAGGCGGCAACAATTGGTTTCGACTATAAACCATATCAGATGGTTTTGGATGGTGAGACTGTACAGTTTAATATATGGGTAGGCTTCATGTACTAAATACATAAACCGTTTCTGTCTAGGATACAGCTGGTGCAGAACGCTACAGTGGTTATCTAACTCCTTCGTTTTATCGTCACGCCAATGGTGCCCTTTACGGTACGTTTGGTATCAAATGACTTTCTACCATCGTTTCCCCTCTTAGTATATGACGTTACTTCTATGCAAAGTCTATCTGGAGTAAAGTATTGGGCAGAACAAACAGAACAGTTCTGTGGCGGTCGGCTTTTAAAAATGCTTGTTGGGAATAAAATTGATTTGGTTAGTTTCTCTGGTTATATGTTCTCTATGTTGTACATATAGGATGGCCGAGTAGTTTCTAAAAAGGAAGGTTCAGATTTCGCCCGACAATTGGGATCACTTTTTGTGGAGACTAGCGCGAAAACAAGTGAGAACGTTCGTGATGCATTCGTAGAGCTTGTTCGAAAAGTGAGTTTTGCAACTATTACAGAGTATTCAAGACTGATTAGGCTTACCAGTCAACTTATTATTTGGTTAATGAGCAAGGTTTTTCACTCGGTTTCACTGTAATCGCAACTTACTATGTATTCAGGTTGGCTCAAAACGCTCCTATTATGTTGAGGTATATTATGGTTAAGTGTACGACTTCTACTGAAGAAGTTAGACATATTCAGATCGAGTTTGAACAGAAAAACGCAAAATTAGGTCACAAGACACAGTTTTGTTCCCTGGGGTGCTTTGAAAATTCAACCGGATGCAAGGTAAGTGCTGTGAAAAGATATCCATGACATTAAGAACTAAAATATCTCACATATTCCAAATACATTTAAATTGTTCGGAAATATTTTCCATATGTACATATAACTGTTCTGTGTATAATAGGACATGTGATTGTGCACACCGATGTTCAAGTTGAACAAATTCAGGTGTATTTAGACCGACACACGGAACGAAATCTATGAATTCATTCACTTTCACCCCTGGTTGCACAACGTGCAAGTTACCTGGTTACGGTCCTCGGGGTGCTGAGAATCAGTCGTGGGAAATGTTTTCTGTGAAAACGCTTAAAATCGCTCACAATTTTCAAACGCCTTCACCCTTTGTCAGTTTCGGTATTCCAAATAACTCTACTAGTCTTCATTTAGTTATTCTCTGCTTCATACGTCTTTCCGCTGTAGTGTTATTAAGTTTCTCTTATGTGTGGCTTTTTAGATGTGGTAGCTTGAACTGATACACTTCTTCCTGGAAGTATACGCTAACTCAGTTACCCGGATAATAGTTTGGTTTCGAGATATTTTGGATATTGTATTCACCGTAATAATAGAACAACTCTTTTTTGTACCAATTTTCGGTTCAATATCATTCATTGACCCGTAACTTTGACAAAGTGTAGCGATTCTGATTACTAAATCATTCCTCACTGTGTGTTGGTAGTGTTTTTCATTGAGAATATGTAGTCAACATATCTCGTAAGTAACTGTTATAAGCGACTTCTCTTAAACTATGCAACAAGTGGGTGGCTGATTCACTTTATTATTTGCATTGACTTCTGGCAGTGTATGTATGATTTATGAGATAGTTGGAGGCAATACTGACACTCTTTAGCAAGGCATATCTGTGGTGGCATCTTTGACCAAAGCACTGGCTGAAGCGGGTTTGAATCCTGGAAGGGATATGGATCCCTTCAAGATTGCAAATATGTCTTGTTGAAATGTGCCAGGGCTTCTTGCCAGTTGTATCCGACCACATCAGTTCAGAATGCACCACAGTAGCAGGGCACCTAGCTTGATGACCACATTTAAAACCTGACTGACAGAATTCAGTCTCCACCAAATGCCAAGGAGTAGTAGCAGAGCTTTGGTTACATCTTGGAGGCTTATCGATGTATGTGTAGTTTTGTTTGGTTGTTAAGTATTTCATTCATTTTCTATTATCTCCTCAGATTTCGTGCAACTATGTTCACTTGTCAATTTTGCTGAAATGAAGTGTTGTTCGTTGGTAGCAATAAAAGCTTATCGTTGTAACTAATTTTATCCACTCTTAACTATTTTTATAAACTGTAAAATAGAAATCCAGTATTTTTACAGAAAGGCCTCAGCTTTGTAGCAAGGGTTGGTGTTCAATACTTTTTTCATGGTACTTATATACATACATGCGAGTCTAGATTGAAGATCGATTAACCGGGAAGCATAGTTTGTAACAGTAACTTCATAAATAGAATATGATATGGCCAAAGTTGTATGACATAATTTAACTAACGTTTAGTAATCTCATACAAACCATCCGATTAGCCTCGGGTACACATTACGGATATTCCCTCTATTTACTTCCGCCACATATGGTACTCAATTGCTTTCTGTCCGTAGAATATTGTTAAACATAAACGTCACTGTAAGATTCGTAGTGCATGTAGTTGTGTGACTGATTTCATTTAGGCAGATTTCTGCAAGAGTTCATTCCGATGATTCAGAACCGACTCTTATCTATCCATTGCATTTTTTCTTATGATGCTGTAATTGTTTGCTAAAGAAGGAAATATATTTTATGCTTTATTTTAACAAATTAAAATCATATATAGATACTTCAAGATCCTGAATTCAGAGCATCATCTTCATCATCAAGACCACCTCAGGGTATACCATTACAATCTAAACAACCAGATCCACCACCTTCAACGTGTTCGTGTTAACATCTGAAATTATATCTGTGGTCCAGCGGTATATGTGTGTTTATCTTATCCAGATCCAATTCACGTAACAATCGAAATCAGCCTGTTTTCTTGAATGGAACCAAATACAAATCGTCAGCACGTTCAATGCCTGTGATTCACACATCGCCTTATCCATTCTCCCCGCCCCATTTGTCTCTCCTGTATACATCCTTCCACCGGTCATTACTTCATATACTGCATAAATTTTAATTCGTATAATTTACAACTGTATTGTAAGATTATTTCCGAAGTATTCATGTTTAATTTCACCATTTGTTAATGATATACATATATATATATATTGTTTTTATCATTATCATTATTATCATACAGTAAAAATGTATAACACTTTTGATATTTGGATAATCTGGTCATGGGAAATAAAAATTTCCAGTATTTCAACACTGGCTTATGAACCAGTTGAAGTTAGTTAACACTGAATGTATTCAATTTTATGGCTTGTCGCGATGCTTTTCATCCCTTTTATCTTTTCAAACATTTTAAACACCATTGAAGAAGATATTTCCTTGGATTTAATCTGTATGGAGTCAAAATTGGGTAGTTTTGTGACCTTAAACTTCATTTAGGTCATAATATGTGACTTTCGTCACGTGTTTATGCATGCTTTCTTGATTGTCATTTGTGGTATAAAGCGGATCATATAAGCCGTACTGGTTGACGTGAGTGGTATCCAGCTACTCATCTCAGTCATTCAGTAGTACAGTATGCGGTTCCGTTAGAACGGGGTTCGATCCCATGCCAACGCACATTTGATATCAATTAGTCGGCCTGCAAAATTTGGGCTACCGATATCACATGCTAATATTTCCATACTTGTACAAATACTACGGTGTGAAATCAAGCTATATTTAAAATAATGGTAGACTATTGTATTATGAACTTGATTTCTAAGCGTTGAGCCACAAATTAAAATCTCTCCTCTGTTGAACAAATTCTCGCGGTCATTTAATTTCTACCACTAACTGTCAAAAGTGAGATTTTATTAGCCGGAATACAAGAGCTTATACACCTGACTATTTAACTGTTTTGCATTGAAAAGTGTACCTGACGGGCGTTGAACCTTTATAGATATCAATGACAATCGATAAAATAAGTTTCAATTGTATGGCTAAGCAGACAGATGCTTGTCTTCATTCTATAAGTTTATGGATATATACGTAGTACTGCTTATTTCACTCGATGATAACTATCTTGTCAATTCGCGTTTTTGGTTTTTGTTTTATTTTGAAAATATCGAATTTCGGATATTGGTTCAAGCAGTAAATTCTTATCATATGTCATATGATACCGTCGCATAACAGTGCAACAAAGGTCTCATTGTAAAGTGCGCACTTGTAATGGAAATGTTTAGAAACAAAAACTAGTTTTAGATCAGGTTTTGTATAAATTTTGAGTTATGAACGTAGATTCATATATTTTCATCGATTGATGGATGAACTGATTAGAGAAATTAGTAATGAACACATATAACAAGCTTGAAATCGGTTGAATATATTCATCAATAATAGCATCGTATCTGAAAAATAAACAAACAAGTTAATATGTATATGTTTGAGAGAGATTAAAAGATATTCTGGATGCGAAACTCTGCATGAAACGAGTTCGACTCAAGAAAAGCAAATCCTCTACTGAGCAGACTACAAAACCATGCATCATTATGGAACGCGGTATAGAATGGCAGTCAAGTCTCTATCTCAACTTCATCAACTTTGAAAGGACCTTCGACAGAATTGACCGCGAAGTAATTTGGAAACTACTTCAACACTGTGGCGTGCCTCAAATCTTTATGAACCTCATTCAACAACTATATGATGCCACATACCAAGGGATTCACAGTGGAAGCTTTTGATTTAGAAGACACGAGCAAGACGAGACAGTCTACTAACACCGATGATATTCCTGAATGTGGTCGACAGGATTATGCGTCAGACTGTGGGAAGTGAGGAGACAGGGATACGTTGAACTGATAAGAAAACTGAGGAAGATCTACACTTTGCCGGTGATGTATGTCTGATTTCGAACAAACTCGAAGACCTACAGGCGAAAACGAACAAGTTGGCAGAAAAGACGGGTAGCGAAGACAGGAATTCAAGCTAACTTAGGTCATAATATGTGACTTTCGTCACGTGTTTATGCATGCTTTCTTGATTGTCATTTGTGGTATAAAGCGGATCATATAAGCCGTACTGGTTGACGTGAGTGGTATCCAGCTACTCATCTCAGTCATTCAGTAGTACAGTATGCGGTTCCGTTAGAACGGGGTTCGATCCCATGCCAACGCACATTTGATATCAATTAGTCGGCCTGCAAAATTTGGGCTACCGATATCACATGCTAATATTTCCATACTTGTACAAATACTACGGTGTGAAATCAAGCTATATTTAAAATAATGGTAGACTATTGTATTATGAACTTGATTTCTAAGCGTTGAGCCACAAATTAAAATCTCTCCTCTGTTGAACAAATTCTCGCGGTCATTTAATTTCTACCACTAACTGTCAAAAGTGAGATTTTATTAGCCGGAATACAAGAGCTTATACACCTGACTATTTAACTGTTTTGCATTGAAAAGTGTACCTGACGGGCGTTGAACCTTTATAAATATCAATGACAATCGATAAAATAAGTTTCAATTGTATGGCTAAGCAGACAGATGCTTGTCTTCATTCTATAAGTTTATGGATATATACGTAGTACTGCTTATTTCACTCGATGATAACTATCTTGTCAATTCGCGTTTTTGGTTTTTGTTTTATTTTGAAAATATCGAATTTCGGATATTGGTTCAAGCAGTAAATTCTTATCATATGTCATATGATACCGTCGCATAACAGTGCAACAAAGGTCTCATTGTAAAGTGCGCACTTGTAATGGAAATGTTTAGAAACAAAAACTAGTTTTAGATCAGGTTTTGTATAAATTTTGAGTTATGAACGTAGATTCATATATTTTCATCGATTGATGGATGAACTGATTAGAGAAATTAGTAATGAACACATATAACAAGCTTGAAATCGGTTGAATATATTCATCAATAATAGCATCGTATCTGAAAAATAAACAAACAAGTTAATATGTATATGTTTGAGAGAGATTAAAAGATATTCTGGATGCGAAACTCTGCATGAAACGAGTTCGACTCAAGAAAAGCAAATCCTCTACTGAGCAGACTACAAAACCATTATGGAACGCGGTATAGAATGGCAGTCAAGTCTCTATCTCAACTTCATCAACTTTGAAAGGACCTTCGACAGAATTGACCGCGAAGTAATTTGGAAACTACTTCAACACTGTGGCGTGCCTCAAATCTTTATGAACCTCATTCAACAACTATATGATGCCACATACCAAGGGATTCACAGTGGAAGCTTTTGATTTAGAAGACACGAGCAAGACGAGACAGTCTACTAACACCGATGATATTCCTGAATGTGGTCGACAGGATTATGCGTCAGACTGTGGGAAGTGAGGAGACAGGGATACGTTGAACTGATAAGAAAACTGAGGAAGATCTACACTTTGCCGGTGATGTATGTCTGATTTCGAACAAACTCGAAGACCTACAGGCGAAAACGAACAAGTTGGCAGAAAAGACGGGTAGCGAAGACAGGAATTCAAGCTAACTTAGGTCATAATATGTGACTTTCGTCACGTGTTTATGCATGCTTTCTTGATTGTCATTTGTGGTATAAAGCGGATCATATAAGCCGTACTGGTTGACGTGAGTGGTATCCAGCTACTCATCTCAGTCATTCAGTAGTACAGTATGCGGTTCCGTTAGAACGGGGTTCGATCCCATGCCAACGCACATTTGATATCAATTAGTCGGCCTGCAAAATTTGGGCTACCGATATCACATGCTAATATTTCCATACTTGTACAAATACTACGGTGTGAAATCAAGCTATATTTAAAATAATGGTAGACTATTGTATTATGAACTTGATTTCTAAGCGTTGAGCCACAAATTAAAATCTCTCCTCTGTTGAACAAATTCTCGCGGTCATTTAATTTCTACCACTAACTGTCAAAAGTGAGATTTTATTAGCCGGAATACAAGAGCTTATACACCTGACTATTTAACTGTTTTGCATTGAAAAGTGTACCTGACGGGCGTTGAACCTTTATAGATATCAATGACAATCGATAAAATAAGTTTCAATTGTATGGCTAAGCAGACAGATGCTTGTCTTCATTCTATAAGTTTATGGATATATACGTAGTACTGCTTATTTCACTCGATGATAACTATCTTGTCAATTCGCGTTTTTGGTTTTTGTTTTATTTTGAAAATATCGAATTTCGGATATTGGTTCAAGCAGTAAATTCTTATCATATGTCATATGATACCGTCGCATAACAGTGCAACAAAGGTCTCATTGTAAAGTGCGCACTTGTAATGGAAATGTTTAGAAACAAAAACTAGTTTTAGATCAGGTTTTGTATAAATTTTGAGTTATGAACGTAGATTCATATATTTTCATCGATTGATGGATGAACTGATTAGAGAAATTAGTAATGAACACATATAACAAGCTTGAAATCGGTTGAATATATTCATCAATAATAGCATCGTATCTGAAAAATAAACAAACAAGTTAATATGTATATGTTTGAGAGAGATTAAAAGATATTCTGGATGCGAAACTCTGCATGAAACGAGTTCGACTCAAGAAAAGCAAATCCTCTACTGAGCAGACTACAAAACCATGCATCATTATGGAACGCGGTATAGAATGGCAGTCAAGTCTCTATCTCAACTTCATCAACTTTGAAAGGACCTTCGACAGAATTGACCGCGAAGTAATTTGGAAACTACTTCAACACTGTGGCGTGCCTCAAATCTTTATGAACCTCATTCAACAACTATATGATGCCACATACCAAGGGATTCACAGTGGAAGCTTTTGATTTAGAAGACACGAGCAAGACGAGACAGTCTACTAACACCGATGATATTCCTGAATGTGGTCGACAGGATTATGCGTCAGACTGTGGGAAGTGAGGAGACAGGGATACGTTGAACTGATAAGAAAACTGAGGAAGATCTACACTTTGCCGGTGATGTATGTCTGATTTCGAACAAACTCGAAGACCTACAGGCGAAAACGAACAAGTTGGCAGAAAAGACGGGTAGCGAAGACAGGAATTCAAGCTAACTTAGGTCATAATATGTGACTTTCGTCACGTGTTTATGCATGCTTTCTTGATTGTCATTTGTGGTATAAAGCGGATCATATAAGCCGTACTGGTTGACGTGAGTGGTATCCAGCTACTCATCTCAGTCATTCAGTAGTACAGTATGCGGTTCCGTTAGAACGGGGTTCGATCCCATGCCAACGCACATTTGATATCAATTAGTCGGCCTGCAAAATTTGGGCTACCGATATCACATGCTAATATTTCCATACTTGTACAAATACTACGGTGTGAAATCAAGCTATATTTAAAATAATGGTAGACTATTGTATTATGAACTTGATTTCTAAGCGTTGAGCCAACCTGTAAATCTATGCAGATTGTGTAGGAGCACTGTTGCACCTCAGGGCAAACCATCCCCACCGTGGGTAAAACTGAGGTCTGCCGAGGATTTCGAAAATGTGTTACTGGGTTCTCAAATCCTTTCTATAGGGAGGGCCTGCAACATGCGTGTTAAGCCAGACGGACCGTGGAAGTAAAGACAGATGGCGAGGGTGTCGCCAGAGCTTATTCCTTCTGCTTCCATGGTTGTTCATGGCAATCCCGAACTGGGAACTGGGAACGCCTGCGTGAAGCATTGTCACGATGTACAGCAATGGAGATGGTTGGCATCCCAGTTGGCCCTGGGGAGTTCAGGGGCTGTCTCTATTTATAGACTGCCTCGACCCACCCATCTTATGTCAATTAACACGCCACGTCTGTTAGCTGTCAAGTTCAGCTCCCAAGACCAGTTGACTACCGCTCTCCAAAGATGGTACGAGACCAAGGACAAGGTCAGCAAACGCATTCGCTGCTGCGAGAGCCGGCATCGCACCCAAAGGAGAGAACAAAGCGTTGTCAAAAATATCCTCAACCCCTAGACACACTACAGCGGTGCAGCACGGACGATGATAGCCAGTGTCATCCAAGTGCTCCGACTGAACTAGAAGAAAAAACGCCAACAGGCCGGTTCCTGGGGAATCGGCCAACTAGTTCGTAGGATAACTCCTCAACCGACAGCCCACATCAAGTCAACTACCCGCCAGTACGGGGAAGTGATGAGACTGACTACCAGTTGCCTGTACAGTAATGTGATAGGGCTAAGAGGCAAAATAGCTGAACCTAGAGACCTACAATCACAGCTGAACTCCAAAATCATAATACTGGTGGAAACCTGGCTAACCCCTACGGTGGCAGATAGCGAAGTCAGCATAAATGATGTGGTCCTAGTCAGGCAAGATAGGGACCTGAAAGAATGGGGTGGAGTCGCCATATGCGTCGACAAACAGCTCGGATGTGTTCACGCTATGGACCCTCCCCACACTGGGCTCCCTGACTCCATATGGTGCCACTTCACCGTTGGGTACTGCAAATATCTAGTGGGCAGCATTTATCGATCACCTTCATGTGGAGCAGACCACAACCAGGTACTGCTAAATACAATCTCAGCGACTCAAGACATGGGTTATGATCAAATTGTCATAGCTGGCGACTTCAATGCCCCATCTCTTAACTTGGTGTCGGGAAACGCCCATGATAGATTTGATCGAAACCTGCTGCATACCATCAGGAAGGCTGGATTCACTGAAAATGTCAGGATGGATACTAGGTGGGGCCCAGATGGGAAGTCTTCTAGACTGGATTGTGTGCTCACTAGTGACCAGCTACTAGTGGAAAACGTTCAGATCACGACTCCCATAGGTAGTAGTGACCGCGCGGTCATAGTATTCGACATAGTCCTCCGCGAGCGCTTACAGTGGGACAATACACAGCCCTATCTGTGTTATAACAAAGCCAATTACACCAAAATGCGAAGACTTCTGTCTGAAGCAAATTGGCCTGAAAAATGGACACAGCTAACAGTAGAAGAACACTGGAGAGTGGCAAAGGAGATCATTCACAAGGCGGTCTCAGGCACTGTTCCTTTAGTCACACCAAAAGCTAGGAAGCAACGTCCATGGCCAAAAAGGGGGACACAACGCCTTCTGCAGGCGAAGCGAAAAGCCTGGTTTGCGTGGCGACGATCGAAGAGTCAACCCGAAAATGAAGTTTACCTTGAACCCAAGGATCGATGTAACTTACGAGTCCGGAGGACATTTCAGGGAAACCTCGCCAATAAGCTTCTCGTGAACCCCAAAAGCCTATACAGGTTTAGGTCTGAAAGCAAACCGATCAACCAGGGAGCATGCAGTCTATTGGGTTCTGATGGGAATTCTCTTACTAGTCTTGAAATGGCATAGACAATCAGCCTAGCCTTTCACAGGCAACATTAACATCGAATGACCTTGGCGGCCCTTTTTAAACATTTTGGGCTACCGCATTCCATGTACATTTTGCATCTATTTACTCGTATTTTATTGGTGTTTACATATCACATTATGCATTCTAATCGTATTATCCACTCCCGAGATTTTATAAAACGTTTTAAACCCAAAATCTTTCATATTTCCAATAAACTCAGGAAAAAGCATCATGGGGTTGGCAGCGTGCCTTAAAATCTACACCTATCATCACACCGCTGTTCCAGTTATCATTAGTACCAACAGCCGGTCCCTTCCTAACAAAGTTCTGGATTTTCAGTCCCTGTTGTCGTCAGGAATTTACCACAATACTGGTATTGTCACTCCACAAGAAACGTGGCTCCATGACTCATTTAATGGCAATATGGTGTCTCTAAACAATTTTAATGTATTCCGACAAGACTGTGTTTGTTCCAAGAAGAAATGTGGTGGAGGTGTTGTAACTTTTATTCACTCAAAATGGTCCATTTCTAACAAAGTTTGTTTCAAATTCTCGAATGACTACATTGATTGCATCACTGTGAGATGTCGCCCGAAACACCTGTCCAAATACAAATTCATTTATATTTCTAGTGTTTATGTCTCTCCTGGCTGTATCATATCGGATTTGTCTATGTTCGCTGATTAATTCACCGCTTTTGCTGCAGCTTGCTTCGAGAACTCTTTATCTATAGTAACTGATGACTTTAATGCATGCGATCACTCCTTCCTTGTATCACTTGGTCATGACAATATTGTTAAATTTGCTACCCGTCTCGGTAAAACACTGAATCTAGTATTTATCAATGATGTTGGTAAATATGAGGCTCGCAAACGTGCTCCTTTACTTAACTCCGACTACTGCATCATACATGTATTGCCAAAAGTACATTCCAAATCACACAAAGGTGTCCTCTCTCACCTCTACAGTAAAGTTCAATGGAGATGCAACTCACAAGACAACCGAGACAATCTCAGATGCATGCTGAAACACACTAACTGGGACTTATTTACAGAACAAACACTTGATGAAACAATCACAAACACTACTGATTATCTTAAATTCTGTTTCAAAATATGTTCTCCTGAAGAAACGTTATTCATTCGATTTGATAGCTTCTCTTCGCAATACCTCAAAAAGCTACGTAGGGATAAAGAACTGTTGCTCAAATCAAATGATAAGCCTGGTGTAAAATAGTCAAATACTCTGATAAAACTTGAAATGAAAAGACTAAATGTTTTATATAATCAAAGATTTTTGTCATGTAAGACCCCTTCTAATTTATGGAAACTTTTCAAAGAAATTACTACCGGTGAGCGATGTACTTCTGTCCCATCTCTTAATGTCGGCACTCTTAATAAATCTTTCATACGCTCTTCTGTTGATATCCTTCCTAATGATACAAACCATAGTGACAATAATTTTAGTGGTTTTAATACCCTTGATTTGCTTAAATGCCTCCGGTCTCTTAAGCATTCTCAAAGCCTAGGTCCTGACGGCATACCTGCCATTGTCTTCAGGAATTGTGCTGATATTTTATGTTACCCTCTTACTAACATTTTTAATGCTTCTTTTTCCGGTAACGTTCTACCTTTTGCATGGAAAAACATTAAAATTATCCTTATAACAAAACCATCTTCTGGTTCTGATATTAAATTTCGGCCTATTGCAATTACTTCCCCCTTTTTAAAATTGATGGAAAAATTACTTTTACTTCGTCTCGAACCTCCATTGAAACCTTTTAATGATCCTAAACAATTTGCATACAAACATGGTAGAAGTACCTTGGATGCTGCGGTCGTCTTATATCATAATGTTGTCTCTTGTTTAGACAAAGGTGCTAAATATGTTCGTAGTGCTTTCTTAGACTACACATCTGCTTTTGACTCTGTACCTAGGGGCCTTTTATTAAATAAGCTTTCGTTGACACAAACAGGATCCTAGGCTAAGAGTTGGTTGCATTCCTATTTTTCTGATAGAATGTAGTATACTGTATATAATGGCAAATCTTCTTTTGCTTCGCTTACAAAAGCCGGTGTTCCTCAAGATACCGTCTTCTCTCCTTTTCTCTTTTCTTTCTTCCTATACGACCTGCCTCATTCAAACGAAACTAACTTTGTCAAATATGCAGATGATCTGACTGTATCACTGCCTATCACTTCCGAGTCTGACTGCTGCAAACTTAATAGCTTTGTGTTGGACATCAGCAAGTGGTCTGAGTCAAATGGTCTTATGTTAAATCCTTCCAAATATCATGCAGTTGACTTTACTTTCAAGCGTCGACGTGACTTACATGAACTAGTCAGTTCGCATGATACCTGTAGCATAGATGGCACGGAAATTGAAACCAAGTCAAGCATTAAATACCTTGGATTAGTTCTTTCCTCTGACCTTTCATGGTCATCCCACATGTTATCTATCTCTAAGAAAATGTTTCGTCTTATCTTCTACATTAAAAAGTTAAGACAATCAGGTATCAACCAACCTTTAGTTTTGCAATTTTTAAACTCCTGTATTTTACCTATTGTACTGTATTGCTCTCCATTAATCTTTCCTGGGCTTCTCAAAAAAGATTATATCATATTACGAAGAGTATTAAATGCTGTGAGTAGAGCTTGTGGCCTCCCACTGAGTGAGCTCGCCAATACTACAGTCGAGAGGCATATAAATTCCTGTACAAAATGGGCGAAGTCTATACTGTCAGACCCTCTGCACCCCCTTTATTCACACCTATCCCCTTGTATCTCATCAGGTAAGACGAGAAGTCAATATAAAAGGTTATATGCTCGTACCACTAAGTACAGAAATTCTACAATACCCTATTTAGCCCATACTTTATGTGACGAAGACTCTGTTAGACGTGAAACACATTAGTTACTATGTAATTGGCACAGTAAATCGACCCTTTCATTGTTCATCTTTCTGTATTTTATGGTGTCACACTTTCTGTCGTTTATTTTAGTTGGTATTACTATTATTACTACGATTTTATACCTTATGCATATTTTTCTCCGTATTGCATACACTATTTTGCTATGTCGTTTTGTCGTTTTTGAGTAAATTAGATGCAATATTGTACTGAATGCTGAAAATTCCTTGCTGTATCATTAGTACTGTTTTTGGAATGAAGCAAAAATTATTATTATCAAACTAAACAGTAAAGAGGATATTACCCCCACAGAACATCAAGATTACATCGCAAAACCAACGTGCGAAAACCTGCTGGGTACATTTCAAATTACCCCGGCTATGGTACTTGTAAAATTGGGAAAGTTGGCTTCGGGAAAGTCTTCAGGTTGTGATGACATCAGACCATCCATCCTGAAGCAGTGTTCAGAAAGTCTCTGCCAACCCCTAAGTGATCTGTTCCAACACTCTTTTGATATAGGGAAACTTCCATGTGAATGGAAACGAGCGATCTTATCCCCCATCTTCAAGGGTGGTGACCGGCAGAATGCGACCAGTTACAGACCAGTTGCTCTACTTCCAGTGATATCGAAAATATTGGAAAGTCTCATCGACGACCACATGATAAAATACTTCGACGGGACTAACCTTCTCCACGAAGCACAGCACGGTTTCAGGAGGGGAAGATCCTGCGTGACGAATCTTCTACTAGCTTGGAACGATTGGACACTATCCTGGGACGAAAAAGTACCAGCCCATGTGATCTTTCTCGACTTTGCGAAAGCATTCGACACAGTTCACCATGGTCTGCTCCTTCACAAAATAAGCAAGGCGGGTGTTTCTGGAGCACTTCTCGCATGGCTGAAAGATTACCTAGGCGAGAGAGAATTCTGCACCAAAGTCAACCGCATCCGATCATCCTGGCACACCTCGGCATCAGGGGTTCCTCAAGGTTCTATCCTAGGGCCGTTGATGTTTTTGATTTTTATCAACGACCTGCCCTCCCAACTAAACTGCTCTACGCTTCTTTACGCTGACGACGTAAAGATTTGGAGAGCGATAAACTCATCGGAAGACTCAGACAGATTGCAGGCTGACCTGCAAACTCTGGGAAACTGGACTCTGGCTAACGGGATGCCTTTGAACCTAAAGAAGTGCAAAGTAGTGAAACTACATTCCGGAAGGTCACAGAGTGTAAATTACATCCTTGGTGGCCAGAACTTGAGTTGTGTTCCATCGGGGCGCGATCTAGGTCTTATTCTAACAGAAAAGCTAGACACCAGTGGAAATTACGCGAGGGACGTCGCCAAAGCCTACGCAACTTTACACTTTATGAATAGGCAGCTGGGAGCTCTCACTCCCGAACTGTTCTAAGGTTATATAAGGCATATGTGAGGCCACACCTTGAGGTGCATAATATCATTGCACCTCCGCTACTCAAAAGGGATGCTAACATTCTAGAAAGTGTCCAGAGACGAGCGACAAAATGGGTGATCGGCCTCCGCAACAAATCATATGAGGAACGACTAAAGAAATTAGGTCTTTTCACACTTAGTTACCGTAGGCACAGGGGAGACCTCATCACCGTCTACCAGATCTTAAATGACCTGGCCCACCCAAATAAAAGCATCCTGCCATTAAGCGACTATAGGCTTCCACGACGTAACCCGTTAAGGATAGCACACCAGAGACCAAAGACTCGAGTGCGATCACATTTCTTTTCGCTTCGAGTTTGCCATCTCTGGAATGCTTTACCGGCGGCCGTGGCTATAGCGCGATCTCTGGAGATTTTTAGCGGAAGTTAGACAATCATGCAGAAATGCAAGGTTTGTGTCTCAATGGCTTATCTCCATAAAACTTAAAACCACACTGTGAATGGATAAGCATACAAACTAAATCCCCACGACCTATTCTGCCTTCTCTCACTCTCTTTTCCTTAGGTCACCTTTATTATTTCATTTATCTCAACCCATATTATCTACACCACAACCTATTATTATTATTACTATTCTGCTTTTACGACTACACCGAATGACCAACGGGAGTTAGGTCAAAATCCATTCACGGCAGAAACACAGTCCTAACATACTAGGTCGTAATCAGGATATTGGATTGTATAAACTGAACATTTAACGGCAAATTTTCGGAAAGAATTTGTACTTCAAGGTTAGGATTTTGATGTACATATTTGGGGATTCGTGACCCTCATTACATATTTCCGGTTGAAATTTTACCTTTTCTAGTAATTTTTGCTCTTAAATTTTAAAATTCAATATATTTCCTAATGCTTTTAGGTCCGGATCTTCAAAAGACGTTAGGAAAACTTGAGTTTGCTTACCGTCAGACCGATCGGTCTGATGTAAAACATAATTATGTTTTACTTTGAAGTAAACTGATGAGCCAAGCTGAGATTCTCGAGCCTCTTTTTTGAAGAACAAATTATGCAAATCACAAGTTTCGAGGATCCGACATAGGAGGTGATTACAAGCAGTCCACACAAAATGTAGTTTCATGATTGCAGCTAGCTTTTTTTTCGGACGCATTGCAGACTTTTTGGGCAGACTTCGGGACACTGTCCCACGTAAGTAGATCTACCCGAATTTTTCGCCCCAAAAAGTCTGCAATGCGCCCAAAAAGATGCTAGCTGGAATTATTCTTATTCTAACTTATTCTAACCTATTCTTCGATAATGCCTTTTTATGGTAAACGAAGATCTACTCACTATCTTCTGAAAAAACTCTGGTCGTGCTTAAACAGAGAGCTGGGTGCCGAATGAAGTCTTTTCGTTCTGTCGTTATAACGACGGTCCGTTCTTAATATGTATCGTGGAGGCTGGAACAACGCTGATAATCAAACCCAGCAGGTTCTAATCTACTCCTGAAAATGATTCGAAAAAGAACAGGGTGCTGAATTAGTGCCAGTCATGATGAAAACCTGCACAGAGTTCTAGTCTGTGCCATTAAAAAATCCATTTCACAAGAGAATCCGAATTTACTCACTATAGAATGTTAGAATTATTTCAGAATTATTGAGATTTAATTCAGCATTATTATAAGCTTGTGTGCGCAGAAATTCTGCAAACTTCTGCATTGCGCCCGAAGCAAACGCTAGCTGGGCTTCCATATCGCTATTCGCAAAAATCATATAGACACGTGTTAACAGAATATTGTCCACTAATACAGCGTAAGGATCAAAAATCACAGAATGGTGAGATAATTCAAACTCTAGATAACACTAGTAACTATTTGTAGAGACAGCAGACTTTCAAATGAAGGGCTATGGATTCCAACTAAAATTTGGCTGATGGAATATTGTCTGTCAAGTAATACAAGTGAGATTCTCGTATTCAGCGTTTTATCGAGTGTATAAACATGCGCGTGGTTGCTTTGTCGTATTACTGCTGTAGAATACGTTCCAGAAGTGTTTCCTTTTGGTATTCTGACTTCATCTTGACACCATTTATTTCTTTACGATGACCAGTGTGTTAAGCAATGTAAATAAGTGCACTCTTTCTGATTCACGGATAAATAAAGTAGATCTCGCATTGCTTTTGTCTTTAAACATAATAAGTAGAGGTATTTTATTTAGTAATCATCTTATGTGTGTGTAAACTACATTACCGTTGTCACTATTTTGAAGTTTAGATTATGTCAGACGAAGATTCGATAAGAATTAAACTTATTCTCTTAGGCGATTCGGGAGTGGGAAAGTCGAGGTTTGTTCAGTGTATAATACCGAAATCTTACTTTTTATTTTCTTCAACAAAGTCTAATCCGCCGATTTGTTGATGACCAGTTTCTTGTGAATGAGGCGGCAACAATTGGTTTCGACTATAAACCATATCAGATGGTTTTGGATGGTGAGACTGTACAGTTTAATATATGGGTAGGCTTCATGTACTAAATACATAAACCGTTTCTGTCTAGGATACAGCTGGTGCAGAACGCTACAGTGGTTATCTAACTCCTTCGTTTTATCGTCACGCCAATGGTGCCCTTTACGGTACGTTTGGTATCAAATGACTTTCTACCATCGTTTCCCCTCTTAGTATATGACGTTACTTCTATGCAAAGTCTATCTGGAGTAAAGTATTGGGCAGAACAAACAGAACAGTTCTGTGGCGGTCGGCTTTTAAAAATGCTTGTTGGGAATAAAATTGATTTGGTTAGTTTCTCTGGTTATATGTTCTCTATGTTGTACATATAGGATGGCCGAGTAGTTTCTAAAAAGGAAGGTTCAGATTTCGCCCGACAATTGGGATCACTTTTTGTGGAGACTAGCGCGAAAACAAGTGAGAACGTTCGTGATGCATTCGTAGAGCTTGTTCGAAAAGTGAGTTTTGCAACTATTACAGAGTATTCAAGACTGATTAGGCTTACCAGTCAACTTATTATTTGGTTAATGAGCAAGGTTTTTCACTCGGTTTCACTGTAATCGCAACTTACTATGTATTCAGGTTGGCTCAAAACGCTCCTATTATGTTGAGGTATATTATGGTTAAGTGTACGACTTCTACTGAAGAAGTTAGACATATTCAGATCGAGTTTGAACAGAAAAACGCAAAATTAGGTCACAAGACACAGTTTTGTTCCCTGGGGTGCTTTGAAAATTCAACCGGATGCAAGGTAAGTGCTGTGAAAAGATATCCATGACATTAAGAACTAAAATATCTCACATATTCCAAATACATTTAAATTGTTCGGAAATATTTTCCATATGTACATATAACTGTTCTGTGTATAATAGGACATGTGATTGTGCACACCGATGTTCAAGTTGAACAAATTCAGGTGTATTTAGACCGACACACGGAACGAAATCTATGAATTCATTCACTTTCACCCCTGGTTGCACAACGTGCAAGTTACCTGGTTACGGTCCTCGGGGTGCTGAGAATCAGTCGTGGGAAATGTTTTCTGTGAAAACGCTTAAAATCGCTCACAATTTTCAAACGCCTTCACCCTTTGTCAGTTTCGGTATTCCAAATAACTCTACTAGTCTTCATTTAGTTATTCTCTGCTTCATACGTCTTTCCGCTGTAGTGTTATTAAGTTTCTCTTATGTGTGGCTTTTTAGATGTGGTAGCTTGAACTGATACACTTCTTCCTGGAAGTATACGCTAACTCAGTTACCCGGATAATAGTTTGGTTTCGAGATATTTTGGATATTGTATTCACCGTAATAATAGAACAACTCTTTTTTGTACCAATTTTCGGTTCAATATCATTCATTGACCCGTAACTTTGACAAAGTGTAGCGATTCTGATTACTAAATCATTCCTCACTGTGTGTTGGTAGTGTTTTTCATTGAGAATATGTAGTCAACATATCTCGTAAGTAACTGTTATAAGCGACTTCTCTTAAACTATGCAACAAGTGGGTGGCTGATTCACTTTATTATTTGCATTGACTTCTGGCAGTGTATGTATGATTTATGAGATAGTTGGAGGCAATACTGACACTCTTTAGCAAGGCATATCTGTGGTGGCATCTTTGACCAAAGCACTGGCTGAAGCGGGTTTGAATCCTGGAAGGGATATGGATCCCTTCAAGATTGCAAATATGTCTTGTTGAAATGTGCCAGGGCTTCTTGCCAGTTGTATCCGACCACATCAGTTCAGAATGCACCACAGTAGCAGGGCACCTAGCTTGATGACCACATTTAAAACCTGACTGACAGAATTCAGTCTCCACCAAATGCCAAGGAGTAGTAGCAGAGCTTTGGTTACATCTTGGAGGCTTATCGATGTATGTGTAGTTTTGTTTGGTTGTTAAGTATTTCATTCATTTTCTATTATCTCCTCAGATTTCGTGCAACTATGTTCACTTGTCAATTTTGCTGAAATGAAGTGTTGTTCGTTGGTAGCAATAAAAGCTTATCGTTGTAACTAATTTTATCCACTCTTAACTATTTTTATAAACTGTAAAATAGAAATCCAGTATTTTTACAGAAAGGCCTCAGCTTTGTAGCAAGGGTTGGTGTTCAATACTTTTTTCATGGTACTTATATACATACATGCGAGTCTAGATTGAAGATCGATTAACCGGGAAGCATAGTTTGTAACAGTAACTTCATAAATAGAATATGATATGGCCAAAGTTGTATGACATAATTTAACTAACGTTTAGTAATCTCATACAAACCATCCGATTAGCCTCGGGTACACATTACGGATATTCCCTCTATTTACTTCCGCCACATATGGTACTCAATTGCTTTCTGTCCGTAGAATATTGTTAAACATAAACGTCACTGTAAGATTCGTAGTGCATGTAGTTGTGTGACTGATTTCATTTAGGCAGATTTCTGCAAGAGTTCATTCCGATGATTCAGAACCGACTCTTATCTATCCATTGCATTTTTTCTTATGATGCTGTAATTGTTTGCTAAAGAAGGAAATATATTTTATGCTTTATTTTAACAAATTAAAATCATATATAGATACTTCAAGATCCTGAATTCAGAGCATCATCTTCATCATCAAGACCACCTCAGGGTATACCATTACAATCTAAACAACCAGATCCACCACCTTCAACGTGTTCGTGTTAACATCTGAAATTATATCTGTGGTCCAGCGGTATATGTGTGTTTATCTTATCCAGATCCAATTCACGTAACAATCGAAATCAGCCTGTTTTCTTGAATGGAACCAAATACAAATCGTCAGCACGTTCAATGCCTGTGATTCACACATCGCCTTATCCATTCTCCCCGCCCCATTTGTCTCTCCTGTATACATCCTTCCACCGGTCATTACTTCATATACTGCATAAATTTTAATTCGTATAATTTACAACTGTATTGTAAGATTATTTCCGAAGTATTCATGTTTAATTTCACCATTTGTTAATGATATACATATATATATATATTGTTTTTATCATTATCATTATTATCATACAGTAAAAATGTATAACACTTTTGATATTTGGATAATCTGGTCATGGGAAATAAAAATTTCCAGTATTTCAACACTGGCTTATGAACCAGTTGAAGTTAGTTAACACTGAATGTATTCAATTTTATGGCTTGTCGCGATGCTTTTCATCCCTTTTATCTTTTCAAACATTTTAAACACCATTGAAGAAGATATTTCCTTGGATTTAATCTGTATGGAGTCAAAATTGGGTAGTTTTGTGACCTTAAACTTCATTTAGGTCATAATATGTGACTTTCGTCACGTGTTTATGCATGCTTTCTTGATTGTCATTTGTGGTATAAAGCGGATCATATAAGCCGTACTGGTTGACGTGAGTGGTATCCAGCTACTCATCTCAGTCATTCAGTAGTACAGTATGCGGTTCCGTTAGAACGGGGTTCGATCCCATGCCAACGCACATTTGATATCAATTAGTCGGCCTGCAAAATTTGGGCTACCGATATCACATGCTAATATTTCCATACTTGTACAAATACTACGGTGTGAAATCAAGCTATATTTAAAATAATGGTAGACTATTGTATTATGAACTTGATTTCTAAGCGTTGAGCCACAAATTAAAATCTCTCCTCTGTTGAACAAATTCTCGCGGTCATTTAATTTCTACCACTAACTGTCAAAAGTGAGATTTTATTAGCCGGAATACAAGAGCTTATACACCTGACTATTTAACTGTTTTGCATTGAAAAGTGTACCTGACGGGCGTTGAACCTTTATAGATATCAATGACAATCGATAAAATAAGTTTCAATTGTATGGCTAAGCAGACAGATGCTTGTCTTCATTCTATAAGTTTATGGATATATACGTAGTACTGCTTATTTCACTCGATGATAACTATCTTGTCAATTCGCGTTTTTGGTTTTTGTTTTATTTTGAAAATATCGAATTTCGGATATTGGTTCAAGCAGTAAATTCTTATCATATGTCATATGATACCGTCGCATAACAGTGCAACAAAGGTCTCATTGTAAAGTGCGCACTTGTAATGGAAATGTTTAGAAACAAAAACTAGTTTTAGATCAGGTTTTGTATAAATTTTGAGTTATGAACGTAGATTCATATATTTTCATCGATTGATGGATGAACTGATTAGAGAAATTAGTAATGAACACATATAACAAGCTTGAAATCGGTTGAATATATTCATCAATAATAGCATCGTATCTGAAAAATAAACAAACAAGTTAATATGTATATGTTTGAGAGAGATTAAAAGATATTCTGGATGCGAAACTCTGCATGAAACGAGTTCGACTCAAGAAAAGCAAATCCTCTACTGAGCAGACTACAAAACCATGCATCATTATGGAACGCGGTATAGAATGGCAGTCAAGTCTCTATCTCAACTTCATCAACTTTGAAAGGACCTTCGACAGAATTGACCGCGAAGTAATTTGGAAACTACTTCAACACTGTGGCGTGCCTCAAATCTTTATGAACCTCATTCAACAACTATATGATGCCACATACCAAGGGATTCACAGTGGAAGCTTTTGATTTAGAAGACACGAGCAAGACGAGACAGTCTACTAACACCGATGATATTCCTGAATGTGGTCGACAGGATTATGCGTCAGACTGTGGGAAGTGAGGAGACAGGGATACGTTGAACTGATAAGAAAACTGAGGAAGATCTACACTTTGCCGGTGATGTATGTCTGATTTCGAACAAACTCGAAGACCTACAGGCGAAAACGAACAAGTTGGCAGAAAAGACGGGTAGCGAAGACAGGAATTCAAGCTAACTTAGGTCATAATATGTGACTTTCGTCACGTGTTTATGCATGCTTTCTTGATTGTCATTTGTGGTATAAAGCGGATCATATAAGCCGTACTGGTTGACGTGAGTGGTATCCAGCTACTCATCTCAGTCATTCAGTAGTACAGTATGCGGTTCCGTTAGAACGGGGTTCGATCCCATGCCAACGCACATTTGATATCAATTAGTCGGCCTGCAAAATTTGGGCTACCGATATCACATGCTAATATTTCCATACTTGTACAAATACTACGGTGTGAAATCAAGCTATATTTAAAATAATGGTAGACTATTGTATTATGAACTTGATTTCTAAGCGTTGAGCCAACCTGTAAATCTATGCAGATTGTGTAGGAGCACTGTTGCACCTCAGGGCAAACCATCCCCACCGTGGGTAAAACTGAGGTCTGCCGAGGATTTCGAAAATGTGTTACTGGGTTCTCAAATCCTTTCTATAGGGAGGGCCTGCAACATGCGTGTTAAGCCAGACGGACCGTGGAAGTAAAGACAGATGGCGAGGGTGTCGCCAGAGCTTATTCCTTCTGCTTCCATGGTTGTTCATGGCAATCCCGAACTGGGAACTGGGAACGCCTGCGTGAAGCATTGTCACGATGTACAGCAATGGAGATGGTTGGCATCCCAGTTGGCCCTGGGGAGTTCAGGGGCTGTCTCTATTTATAGACTGCCTCGACCCACCCATCTTATGTCAATTAACACGCCACGTCTGTTAGCTGTCAAGTTCAGCTCCCAAGACCAGTTGACTACCGCTCTCCAAAGATGGTACGAGACCAAGGACAAGGTCAGCAAACGCATTCGCTGCTGCGAGAGCCGGCATCGCACCCAAAGGAGAGAACAAAGCGTTGTCAAAAATATCCTCAACCCCTAGACACACTACAGCGGTGCAGCACGGACGATGATAGCCAGTGTCATCCAAGTGCTCCGACTGAACTAGAAGAAAAAACGCCAACAGGCCGGTTCCTGGGGAATCGGCCAACTAGTTCGTAGGATAACTCCTCAACCGACAGCCCACATCAAGTCAACTACCCGCCAGTACGGGGAAGTGATGAGACTGACTACCAGTTGCCTGTACAGTAATGTGATAGGGCTAAGAGGCAAAATAGCTGAACCTAGAGACCTACAATCACAGCTGAACTCCAAAATCATAATACTGGTGGAAACCTGGCTAACCCCTACGGTGGCAGATAGCGAAGTCAGCATAAATGATGTGGTCCTAGTCAGGCAAGATAGGGACCTGAAAGAATGGGGTGGAGTCGCCATATGCGTCGATAAACAGCTCGGATGTGTTCACGCTATGGACCCTCCCCACACTGGGCTCCCTGACTCCATATGGTGCCACTTCACCGTTGGGTACTGCAAATATCTAGTGGGCAGCATTTATCGATCACCTTCATGTGGAGCAGACCACAACCAGGTACTGCTAAATACAATCTCAGCGACTCAAGACATGGGTTATGATCAAATTGTCATAGCTGGCGACTTCAATGCCCCATCTCTTAACTTGGTGTCGGGAAACGCCCATGATAGATTTGATCGAAACCTGCTGCATACCATCAGGAAGGCTGGATTCACTGAAAATGTCAGGATGGATACTAGGTGGGGCCCAGATGGGAAGTCTTCTAGACTGGATTGTGTGCTCACTAGTGACCAGCTACTAGTGGAAAACGTTCAGATCACGACTCCCATAGGTAGTAGTGACCGCGCGGTCATAGTATTCGACATAGTCCTCCGCGAGCGCTTACAGTGGGACAATACACAGCCCTATCTGTGTTATAACAAAGCCAATTACACCAAAATGCGAAGACTTCTGTCTGAAGCAAATTGGCCTGAAAAATGGACACAGCTAACAGTAGAAGAACACTGGAGAGTGGCAAAGGAGATCATTCACAAGGCGGTCTCAGGCACTGTTCCTTTAGTCACACCAAAAGCTAGGAAGCAACGTCCATGGCCAAAAAGGGGGACACAACGCCTTCTGCAGGCGAAGCGAAAAGCCTGGTTTGCGTGGCGACGATCGAAGAGTCAACCCGAAAATGAAGTTTACCTTGAACCCAAGGATCGATGTAACTTACGAGTCCGGAGGACATTTCAGGGAAACCTCGCCAATAAGCTTCTCGTGAACCCCAAAAGCCTATACAGGTTTAGGTCTGAAAGCAAACCGATCAACCAGGGAGCATGCAGTCTATTGGGTTCTGATGGGAATTCTCTTACTAGTCTTGAAATGGCATAGACAATCAGCCTAGCCTTTCACAGGCAACATTAACATCGAATGACCTTGGCGGCCCTTTTTAAACATTTTGGGCTACCGCATTCCATGTACATTTTGCATCTATTTACTCGTATTTTATTGGTGTTTACATATCACATTATGCATTCTAATCGTATTATCCACTCCCGAGATTTTATAAAACGTTTTAAACCCAAAATCTTTCATATTTCCAATAAACTCAGGAAAAAGCATCATGGGGTTGGCAGCGTGCCTTAAAATCTACACCTATCATCACACCGCTGTTCCAGTTATCATTAGTACCAACAGCCGGTCCCTTCCTAACAAAGTTCTGGATTTTCAGTCCCTGTTGTCGTCAGGAATTTACCACAATACTGGTATTGTCACTCCACAAGAAACGTGGCTCCATGACTCATTTAATGGCAATATGGTGTCTCTAAACAATTTTAATGTATTCCGACAAGACTGTGTTTGTTCCAAGAAGAAATGTGGTGGAGGTGTTGTAACTTTTATTCACTCAAAATGGTCCATTTCTAACAAAGTTTGTTTCAAATTCTCGAATGACTACATTGATTGCATCACTGTGAGATGTCGCCCGAAACACCTGTCCAAATACAAATTCATTTATATTTCTAGTGTTTATGTCTCTCCTGGCTGTATCATATCGGATTTGTCTATGTTCGCTGATTAATTCACCGCTTTTGCTGCAGCTTGCTTCGAGAACTCTTTATTTATAGTAACTGATGACTTTAATGCATGCGATCACTCCTTCCTTGTATCACTTGGTCATGACAATATTGTTAAATTTGCTACCCGTCTCGGTAAAACACTGAATCTAGTATTTATCAATGATGTTGGTAAATATGAGGCTCGCAAACGTGCTCCTTTACTTAACTCCGACTACTGCATCATACATGTATTGCCAAAAGTACATTCCAAATCACACAAAGGTGTCCTCTCTCACCTCTACAGTAAAGTTCAATGGAGATGCAACTCACAAGACAACCGAGACAATCTCAGATGCATGCTGAAACACACTAACTGGGACTTATTTACAGAACAAACACTTGATGAAACGATCACAAACACTACTGATTATCTTAAATTCTGTTTCAAAATATGTTCTCCTGAAGAAACGTTATTCATTCGATTTGATAGCTTCTCTTCGCAATACCTCAAAAAGCTACGTAGGGATAAAGAACTGTTGCTCAAATCAAATGATAAGCCTGGTGTAAAATAGTCAAATACTCTGATAAAACTTGAAATGAAAAGACTAAATGTTTTATATAATCAAAGATTTTTGTCATGTAAGACCCCTTCTAATTTATGGAAACTTTTCAAAGAAATTACTACCGGTGAGCGATGTACTTCTGTCCCATCTCTTAATGTCGGCACTCTTAATAAATCTTTCATACGCTCTTCTGTTGATATCCTTCCTAATGATACAAACCATAGTGACAATAATTTTAGTGGTTTTAATACCCTTGATTTGCTTAAATGCCTCCGGTCTCTTAAGCATTCTCAAAGCCTAGGTCCTGACGGCATACCTGCCATTGTCTTCAGGAATTGTGCTGATATTTTATGTTACCCTCTTACTAACATTTTTAATGCTTCTTTTTCCGGTAACGTTCTACCTTTTGCATGGAAAAACATTAAAATTATCCTTATAACAAAACCATCTTCTGGTTCTGATATTAAATTTCGGCCTATTGCAATTACTTCCCCCTTTTTAAAATTGATGGAAAAATTACTTTTACTTCGTCTCGAACCTCCATTGAAACCTTTTAATGATCCTAAACAATTTGCATACAAACATGGTAGAAGTACCTTGGATGCTGCGGTCGTCTTATATCATAATGTTGTCTCTTGTTTAGACAAAGGTGCTAAATATGTTCGTAGTGCTTTCTTAGACTACACATCTGCTTTTGACTCTGTACCTAGGGGCCTTTTATTAAATAAGCTTTCGTTGACACAAACAGGATCCTAGGCTAAGAGTTGGTTGCATTCCTATTTTTCTGATAGAATGTAGTATACTGTATATAATGGCAAATCTTCTTTTGCTTCGCTTACAAAAGCCGGTGTTCCTCAAGATACCGTCTTCTCTCCTTTTCTCTTTTCTTTCTTCCTATACGACCTGCCTCATTCAAACGAAACTAACTTTGTCAAATATGCAGATGATCTGACTGTATCACTGCCTATCACTTCCGAGTCTGACTGCTGCAAACTTAATAGCTTTGTGTTGGACATCAGCAAGTGGTCTGAGTCAAATGGTCTTATGTTAAATCCTTCCAAATATCATGCAGTTGACTTTACTTTCAAGCGTCGACGTGACTTACATGAACTAGTCAGTTCGCATGATACCTGTAGCATAGATGGCACGGAAATTGAAACCAAGTCAAGCATTAAATACCTTGGATTAGTTCTTTCCTCTGACCTTTCATGGTCATCCCACATGTTATCTATCTCTAAGAAAATGTTTCGTCTTATCTTCTACATTAAAAAGTTAAGACAATCAGGTATCAACCAACCTTTAGTTTTGCAATTTTTAAACTCCTGTATTTTACCTATTGTACTGTATTGCTCTCCATTAATCTTTCCTGGGCTTCTCAAAAAAGATTATATCATATTACGAAGAGTATTAAATGCTGTGAGTAGAGCTTGTGGCCTCCCACTGAGTGAGCTCGCCAATACTACAGTCGAGAGGCATATAAATTCCTGTACAAAATGGGCGAAGTCTATACTGTCAGACCCTCTGCACCCCCTTTATTCACACCTATCCCCTTGTATCTCATCAGGTAAGACGAGAAGTCAATATAAAAGGTTATATGCTCGTACCACTAAGTACAGAAATTCTACAATACCCTATTTAGCCCATACTTTATGTGACGAAGACTCTGTTAGACGTGAAACACATTAGTTACTATGTAATTGGCACAGTAAATCGACCCTTTCATTGTTCATCTTTCTGTATTTTATGGTGTCACACTTTCTGTCGTTTATTTTAGTTGGTATTACTATTATTACTACGATTTTATACCTTATGCATATTTTTCTCCGTATTGCATACACTATTTTGCTATGTCGTTTTGTCGTTTTTGAGTAAATTAGATGCAATATTGTACTGAATGCTGAAAATTCCTTGCTGTATCATTAGTACTGTTTTTGGAATGAAGCAAAAATTATTATTATCAAACTAAACAGTAAAGAGGATATTACCCCCACAGAACATCAAGATTACATCGCAAAACCAACGTGCGAAAACCTGCTGGGTACATTTCAAATTACCCCGGCTATGGTACTTGTAAAATTGGGAAAGTTGGCTTCGGGAAAGTCTTCAGGTTGTGATGACATCAGACCATCCATCCTGAAGCAGTGTTCAGAAAGTCTCTGCCAACCCCTAAGTGATCTGTTCCAACACTCTTTTGATATAGGGAAACTTCCATGTGAATGGAAACGAGCGATCTTATCCCCCATCTTCAAGGGTGGTGACCGGCAGAATGCGACCAGTTACAGACCAGTTGCTCTACTTCCAGTGATATCGAAAATATTGGAAAGTCTCATCGACGACCACATGATAAAATACTTCGACGGGACTAACCTTCTCCACGAAGCACAGCACGGTTTCAGGAGGGGAAGATCCTGCGTGACGAATCTTCTACTAGCTTGGAACGATTGGACACTATCCTGGGACGAAAAAGTACCAGCCCATGTGATCTTTCTCGACTTTGCGAAAGCATTCGACACAGTTCACCATGGTCTGCTCCTTCACAAAATAAGCAAGGCGGGTGTTTCTGGAGCACTTCTCGCATGGCTGAAAGATTACCTAGGCGAGAGAGAATTCTGCACCAAAGTCAACCGCATCCGATCATCCTGGCACACCTCGGCATCAGGGGTTCCTCAAGGTTCTATCCTAGGGCCGTTGATGTTTTTGATTTTTATCAACGACCTGCCCTCCCAACTAAACTGCTCTGCGCTTCTTTACGCTGACGACGTAAAGATTTGGAGAGCGATAAACTCATCGGAAGACTCAGACAGATTGCAGGCTGACCTGCAAACTCTGGGAAACTGGACTCTGGCTAACGGGATGCCTTTGAACCTAAAGAAGTGCAAAGTAGTGAAACTACATTCCGGAAGGTCACAGAGTGTAAATTACATCCTTGGTGGCCAGAACTTGAGTTGTGTTCCATCGGGGCGCGATCTAGGTCTTATTCTAACAGAAAAGCTAGACACCAGTGGAAATTACGCGAGGGACGTCGCCAAAGCCTACGCAACTTTACACTTTATGAATAGGCAGCTGGGAGCTCTCACTCCCGAACTGTTCTAAGGTTATATAAGGCATATGTGAGGCCACACCTTGAGGTGCATAATATCATTGCACCTCCGCTACTCAAAAGGGATGCTAACATTCTAGAAAGTGTCCAGAGACGAGCGACAAAATGGGTGATCGGCCTCCGCAACAAATCATATGAGGAACGACTAAAGAAATTAGGTCTTTTCACACTTAGTTACCGTAGGCACAGGGGAGACCTCATCACCGTCTACCAGATCTTAAATGACCTGGCCCACCCAAATAAAAGCATCCTGCCATTAAGCGACTATAGGCTTCCACGACGTAACCCGTTAAGGATAGCACACCAGAGACCAAAGACTCGAGTGCGATCACATTTCTTTTCGCTTCGAGTTTGCCATCTCTGGAATGCTTTACCGGCGGCCGTGGCTATAGCGCGATCTCTGGAGATTTTTAGCGGAAGTTAGACAATCATGCAGAAATGCAAGGTTTGTGTCTCAATGGCTTATCTCCATAAAACTTAAAACCACACTGTGAATGGATAAGCATACAAACTAAATCCCCACGACCTATTCTGCCTTCTCTCACTCTCTTTTCCTTAGGTCACCTTTATTATTTCATTTATCTCAACCCATATTATCTACACCACAACCTATTATTATTATTACTATTCTGCTTTTACGACTACACCGAATGACCAACGGGAGTTAGGTCAAAATCCATTCACGGCAGAAACACAGTCCTAACATACTAGGTCGTAATCAGGATATTGGATTGTATAAACTGAACATTTAACGGCAAATTTTCGGAAAGAATTTGTACTTCAAGGTTAGGATTTTGATGTACATATTTGGGGATTCGTGACCCTCATTACATATTTCCGGTTGAAATTTTACCTTTTCTAGTAATTTTTGCTCTTAAATTTTAAAATTCAATATATTTCCTAATGCTTTTAGGTCCGGATCTTCAAAAGACGTTAGGAAAACTTGAGTTTGCTTACCGTCAGACCGATCGGTCTGATGTAAAACATAATTATGTTTTACTTTGAAGTAAACTGATGAGCCAAGCTGAGATTCTCGAGCCTCTTTTTTGAAGAACAAATTATGCAAATCACAAGTTTCGAGGATCCGACATAGGAGGTGATTACAAGCAGTCCACACAAAATGTAGTTTCATGATTGCAGCTAGCTTTTTTTTCGGACGCATTGCAGACTTTTTGGGCAGACTTCGGGACACTGTCCCACGTAAGTAGATCTACCCGAATTTTTCGCCCCAAAAAGTCTGCAATGCGCCCAAAAAGATGCTAGCTGGAATTATTCTTATTCTAACTTATTCTAACCTATTCTTCGATAATGCCTTTTTATGGTAAACGAAGATCTACTCACTATCTTCTGAAAAAACTCTGGTCGTGCTTAAACAGAGAGCTGGGTGCCGAATGAAGTCTTTTCGTTCTGTCGTTATAACGACGGTCCGTTCTTAATATGTATCGTGGAGGCTGGAACAACGCTGATAATCAAACCCAGCAGGTTCTAATCTACTCCTGAAAATGATTCGAAAAAGAACAGGGTGCTGAATTAGTGCCAGTCATGATGAAAACCTGCACAGAGTTCTAGTCTGTGCCATTAAAAAATCCATTTCACAAGAGAATCCGAATTTACTCACTATAGAATGTTAGAATTATTTCAGAATTATTGAGATTTAATTCAGCATTATTATAAGCTTGTGTGCGCAGAAATTCTGCAAACTTCTGCATTGCGCCCGAAGCAAACGCTAGCTGGGCTTCCATATCGCTATTCGCAAAAATCATATAGACACGTGTTAACAGAATATTGTCCACTAATACAGCGTAAGGATCAAAAATCACAGAATGGTGAGATAATTCAAACTCTAGATAACACTAGTAACTATTTGTAGAGACAGCAGACTTTCAAATGAAGGGCTATGGATTCCAACTAAAATTTGGCTGATGGAATATTGTCTGTCAAGTAATACAAGTGAGATTCTCGTATTCAGCGTTTTATCGAGTGTATAAACATGCGCGTGGTTGCTTTGTCGTATTACTGCTGTAGAATACGTTCCAGAAGTGTTTCCTTTTGGTATTCTGACTTCATCTTGACACCATTTATTTCTTTACGATGACCAGTGTGTTAAGCAATGTAAATAAGTGCACTCTTTCTGATTCACGGATAAATAAAGTAGATCTCGCATTGCTTTTGTCTTTAAACATAATAAGTAGAGGTATTTTATTTAGTAATCATCTTATGTGTGTGTAAACTACATTACCGTTGTCACTATTTTGAAGTTTAGATTATGTCAGACGAAGATTCGATAAGAATTAAACTTATTCTCTTAGGCGATTCGGGAGTGGGAAAGTCGAGGTTTGTTCAGTGTATAATACCGAAATCTTACTTTTTATTTTCTTCAACAAAGTCTAATCCGCCGATTTGTTGATGACCAGTTTCTTGTGAATGAGGCGGCAACAATTGGTTTCGACTATAAACCATATCAGATGGTTTTGGATGGTGAGACTGTACAGTTTAATATATGGGTAGGCTTCATGTACTAAATACATAAACCGTTTCTGTCTAGGATACAGCTGGTGCAGAACGCTACAGTGGTTATCTAACTCCTTCGTTTTATCGTCACGCCAATGGTGCCCTTTACGGTACGTTTGGTATCAAATGACTTTCTACCATCGTTTCCCCTCTTAGTATATGACGTTACTTCTATGCAAAGTCTATCTGGAGTAAAGTATTGGGCAGAACAAACAGAACAGTTCTGTGGCGGTCGGCTTTTAAAAATGCTTGTTGGGAATAAAATTGATTTGGTTAGTTTCTCTGGTTATATGTTCTCTATGTTGTACATATAGGATGGCCGAGTAGTTTCTAAAAAGGAAGGTTCAGATTTCGCCCGACAATTGGGATCACTTTTTGTGGAGACTAGCGCGAAAACAAGTGAGAACGTTCGTGATGCATTCGTAGAGCTTGTTCGAAAAGTGAGTTTTGCAACTATTACAGAGTATTCAAGACTGATTAGGCTTACCAGTCAACTTATTATTTGGTTAATGAGCAAGGTTTTTCACTCGGTTTCACTGTAATCGCAACTTACTATGTATTCAGGTTGGCTCAAAACGCTCCTATTATGTTGAGGTATATTATGGTTAAGTGTACGACTTCTACTGAAGAAGTTAGACATATTCAGATCGAGTTTGAACAGAAAAACGCAAAATTAGGTCACAAGACACAGTTTTGTTCCCTGAGGTGCTTTGAAAATTCAACCGGATGCAAGGTAAGTGCTGTGAAAAGATATCCATGACATTAAGAACTAAAATATCTCACATATTCCAAATACATTTAAATTGTTCGGAAATATTTTCCATATGTACATATAACTGTTCTGTGTATAATAGGACATGTGATTGTGCACACCGATGTTCAAGTTGAACAAATTCAGGTGTATTTAGACCGACACACGGAACGAAATCTATGAATTCATTCACTTTCACCCCTGGTTGCACAACGTGCAAGTTACCTGGTTACGGTCCTCGGGGTGCTGAGAATCAGTCGTGGGAAATGTTTTCTGTGAAAACGCTTAAAATCGCTCACAATTTTCAAACGCCTTCACCCTTTGTCAGTTTCGGTATTCCAAATAACTCTACTAGTCTTCATTTAGTTATTCTCTGCTTCATACGTCTTTCCGCTGTAGTGTTATTAAGTTTCTCTTATGTGTGGCTTTTTAGATGTGGTAGCTTGAACTGATACACTTCTTCCTGGAAGTATACGCTAACTCAGTTACCCGGATAATAGTTTGGTTTCGAGATATTTTGGATATTGTATTCACCGTAATAATAGAACAACTCTTTTTTGTACCAATTTTCGGTTCAATATCATTCATTGACCCGTAACTTTGACAAAGTGTAGCGATTCTGATTACTAAATCATTCCTCACTGTGTGTTGGTAGTGTTTTTCATTGAGAATATGTAGTCAACATATCTCGTAAGTAACTGTTATAAGCGACTTCTCTTAAACTATGCAACAAGTGGGTGGCTGATTCACTTTATTATTTGCATTGACTTCTGGCAGTGTATGTATGATTTATGAGATAGTTGGAGGCAATACTGACACTCTTTAGCAAGGCATATCTGTGGTGGCATCTTTGACCAAAGCACTGGCTGAAGCGGGTTTGAATCCTGGAAGGGATATGGATCCCTTCAAGATTGCAAATATGTCTTGTTGAAATGTGCCAGGGCTTCTTGCCAGTTGTATCCGACCACATCAGTTCAGAATGCACCACAGTAGCAGGGCACCTAGCTTGATGACCACATTTAAAACCTGACTGACAGAATTCAGTCTCCACCAAATGCCAAGGAGTAGTAGCAGAGCTTTGGTTACATCTTGGAGGCTTATCGATGTATGTGTAGTTTTGTTTGGTTGTTAAGTATTTCATTCATTTTCTATTATCTCCTCAGATTTCGTGCAACTATGTTCACTTGTCAATTTTGCTGAAATGAAGTGTTGTTCGTTGGTAGCAATAAAAGCTTATCGTTGTAACTAATTTTATCCACTCTTAACTATTTTTATAAACTGTAAAATAGAAATCCAGTATTTTTACAGAAAGGCCTCAGCTTTGTAGCAAGGGTTGGTGTTCAATACTTTTTTCATGGTACTTATATACATACATGCGAGTCTAGATTGAAGATCGATTAACCGGGAAGCATAGTTTGTAACAGTAACTTCATAAATAGAATATGATATGGCCAAAGTTGTATGACATAATTTAACTAACGTTTAGTAATCTCATACAAACCATCCGATTAGCCTCGGGTACACATTACGGATATTCCCTCTATTTACTTCCGCCACATATGGTACTCAATTGCTTTCTGTCCGTAGAATATTGTTAAACATAAACGTCACTGTAAGATTCGTAGTGCATGTAGTTGTGTGACTGATTTCATTTAGGCAGATTTCTGCAAGAGTTCATTCCGATGATTCAGAACCGACTCTTATCTATCCATTGCATTTTTTCTTATGATGCTGTAATTGTTTGCTAAAGAAGGAAATATATTTTATGCTTTATTTTAACAAATTAAAATCATATATAGATACTTCAAGATCCTGAATTCAGAGCATCATCTTCATCATCAAGACCACCTCAGGGTATACCATTACAATCTAAACAACCAGATCCACCACCTTCAACGTGTTCGTGTTAACATCTGAAATTATATCTGTGGTCCAGCGGTATATGTGTGTTTATCTTATCCAGATCCAATTCACGTAACAATCGAAATCAGCCTGTTTTCTTGAATGGAACCAAATACAAATCGTCAGCACGTTCAATGCCTGTGATTCACACATCGCCTTATCCATTCTCCCCGCCCCATTTGTCTCTCCTGTATACATCCTTCCACCGGTCATTACTTCATATACTGCATAAATTTTAATTCGTATAATTTACAACTGTATTGTAAGATTATTTCCGAAGTATTCATGTTTAATTTCACCATTTGTTAATGATATACATATATATATATATTGTTTTTATCATTATCATTATTATCATACAGTAAAAATGTATAACACTTTTGATATTTGGATAATCTGGTCATGGGAAATAAAAATTTCCAGTATTTCAACACTGGCTTATGAACCAGTTGAAGTTAGTTAACACTGAATGTATTCAATTTTATGGCTTGTCGCGATGCTTTTCATCCCTTTTATCTTTTCAAACATTTTAAACACCATTGAAGAAGATATTTCCTTGGATTTAATCTGTATGGAGTCAAAATTGGGTAGTTTTGTGACCTTAAACTTCATTTAGGTCATAATATGTGACTTTCGTCACGTGTTTATGCATGCTTTCTTGATTGTCATTTGTGGTATAAAGCGGATCATATAAGCCGTACTGGTTGACGTGAGTGGTATCCAGCTACTCATCTCAGTCATTCAGTAGTACAGTATGCGGTTCCGTTAGAACGGGGTTCGATCCCATGCCAACGCACATTTGATATCAATTAGTCGGCCTGCAAAATTTGGGCTACCGATATCACATGCTAATATTTCCATACTTGTACAAATACTACGGTGTGAAATCAAGCTATATTTAAAATAATGGTAGACTATTGTATTATGAACTTGATTTCTAAGCGTTGAGCCACAAATTAAAATCTCTCCTCTGTTGAACAAATTCTCGCGGTCATTTAATTTCTACCACTAACTGTCAAAAGTGAGATTTTATTAGCCGGAATACAAGAGCTTATACACCTGACTATTTAACTGTTTTGCATTGAAAAGTGTACCTGACGGGCGTTGAACCTTTATAGATATCAATGACAATCGATAAAATAAGTTTCAATTGTATGGCTAAGCAGACAGATGCTTGTCTTCATTCTATAAGTTTATGGATATATACGTAGTACTGCTTATTTCACTCGATGATAACTATCTTGTCAATTCGCGTTTTTGGTTTTTGTTTTATTTTGAAAATATCGAATTTCGGATATTGGTTCAAGCAGTAAATTCTTATCATATGTCATATGATACCGTCGCATAACAGTGCAACAAAGGTCTCATTGTAAAGTGCGCACTTGTAATGGAAATGTTTAGAAACAAAAACTAGTTTTAGATCAGGTTTTGTATAAATTTTGAGTTATGAACGTAGATTCATATATTTTCATCGATTGATGGATGAACTGATTAGAGAAATTAGTAATGAACACATATAACAAGCTTGAAATCGGTTGAATATATTCATCAATAATAGCATCGTATCTGAAAAATAAACAAACAAGTTAATATGTATATGTTTGAGAGAGATTAAAAGATATTCTGGATGCGAAACTCTGCATGAAACGAGTTCGACTCAAGAAAAGCAAATCCTCTACTGAGCAGACTACAAAACCATGCATCATTATGGAACGCGGTATAGAATGGCAGTCAAGTCTCTATCTCAACTTCATCAACTTTGAAAGGACCTTCGACAGAATTGACCGCGAAGTAATTTGGAAACTACTTCAACACTGTGGCGTGCCTCAAATCTTTATGAACCTCATTCAACAACTATATGATGCCACATACCAAGGGATTCACAGTGGAAGCTTTTGATTTAGAAGACACGAGCAAGACGAGACAGTCTACTAACACCGATGATATTCCTGAATGTGGTCGACAGGATTATGCGTCAGACTGTGGGAAGTGAGGAGACAGGGATACGTTGAACTGATAAGAAAACTGAGGAAGATCTACACTTTGCCGGTGATGTATGTCTGATTTCGAACAAACTCGAAGACCTACAGGCGAAAACGAACAAGTTGGCAGAAAAGACGGGTAGCGAAGACAGGACTTCAAGCTAACTTAGAGAAGACGGAGGTGAAGAGGATACTGGACCAAGAACAACAAGCACCAATCATTATCAACGGGATAAATCCAAAGGAAGTCACTTCCATTTATCCAGTCAGTATTTCTTCAACTACAGACGGCACGGATAACGATATCAAAGGCAACCAATATAGAAGAATCATGAGACATCTTCATTTAGCTGAAATTGGTATGGAGATCAACTGCGGATAGTACACGTAATAAGACCAGGACTTTTAACACTAATATTAAGTTGATTCTTCTATGACCGACTAACTGCTTTCAACAAACAACTTTGCATCAATGTGCAGCAGTCCAAGTTGCCACACTCCATGTATCACACAAAGAAATTGAAGAGAGTGAAGATAGATTCAGAGAGAGGCAGATTATAAACAAAGTGTGAGGGAAAGGGAATAGTAGTATGTGGAATATGTAGAGTTTTGTTGGATATTATTAACGAAAAAGAGCGAATACACCTGCGCCAGCCATTAAAAACGATTTTGAGCTATATCACCGATTGTCTCCAGCCATTAGTTTTTACCATCTCGAGGACCCCAACCAACCAGAAAACCAGTATCCACCTAACTCCCTACGTGACTGGCTGGTTTGAAATAACTCGTATGGATTTCATTGAATGATGAAGCCATCTTTTGGTCCGACCACCACCAGCTCGTTTACATTCTGACCCATCCTATGCCAGTTAACATTCCCCGTCGAGGAAGGCGATAGCTAGACATTCATGTGTAATACATGTCCTAATCATTTCAATTGGTATAGCTTCACAACCTCGTCGATTGATTCCCCTCCCACCTACCCAGCACTCGACGGAAGCCTAACCTCAATATTCCTCACCCTATGATACCATCTAACATGGGAGATAGAACACATACACCTATGATCAAAGACAGCTAGCCGGCCTTTTCACGTCTTCCACTTCTAGTGGATATCTCTCACAACTATAAAGGAGGACGGAGCGAACTGTTGACCAGTACACACTTCCTTTGGCTGAAAGCTAATCGGATATCACTTCTATGCCAGAGATGGCGTAATTTGGCAGGTATATGCCAAACAACCCGTCTGTATCCGTGCTGAGATTTCGTCAGCGATTAACCCACCGTTGTTGGCTGATACAACTTCTCAAATAAGTGAAGTGGTCAACACACTCCACCATTTCACTCCCACCTTTAAGCTAGAAGTGAGTCGGTGTAGTTCACTCTCGCAGCATCATTGCACATTTGATAGCAGGAGTGAATCGGACACCAAGGATCCAAAGATTGCTTCTGGAGGTGTTCAGAAGACTCTGCATTTTGTCAGCATCTTCACCTCGGAGGGAGGACTTCATCATATGCATATTCTAAGTCAACGAGATTATTTCGTGATGGTAAGAAGTCAATCCCTGAATCGCTGACGTCTCTTGGGATTAAGTCGATTAGTACATTTCTGATGAAGTTAAATAGAAATGCAAATAGTGGTCATCTATCGGACGGACTCCACTGGTTGTCACCACTTGAGATGATAATTCTCTGTAAGCTGTCACCTGGCTGATTTCATGATTTCGAATAGAGTGAGTGCGTTGATCAGTGCGATGTAGTTTCTCAACATTCCCATCATAGCACCACTTAGTCTACTCTTGATTGTTGGTTCTAGGACTTTAGACACTGTGTTAGTCAGGCTAATTCCTCTGTGATTATCATAGAAAGATTTGTCTCGCTCCTTGTGTATCGGGATAATCAGTGACTAACACCAGTCCGATGGAACTATCTGTGATTCCCAGACGCTGCCTAATACCTTAGTTAACGCAGACAGACACCTCTGGAGTTATTCCATCAGCTCCCTCTGCTTTACGTCGTTTCAGACTACAGACAGCTTCTGTAACCTCAGTTAGGGATGGAGGGCCGATGTTTGCACCCCAACCAAGGAGGTGTTGGATGCTTGGTAAGTTGCACGTGTGTGTAGGCCAATTAAATAGCTCTTCAAAGTGTTCCTTCCAACGTTCCAGTCGTTTATCCTGACAGCTAACTAGGGCTCCATTTTTCTCGGAGATTGTTTCATTTATCATTTGCCTTTTCCCACCTGTTTCCCTGGTAAGTCTAAATAGTTGTTGTCTGGTGTTACCTATCACCTATGCCTTTTCCATCTCTTTTTCCCACCACTGTGCACGGTCGTTGCGAAGACTTCTTGTTAGTTTGCATTTGAGTAGCTTTCGCTCCTCATCGTATTCTGAGCTCGCCGGAATCAGTCTTCTTGCTTCAATCAGTTCGGATGAGGTGGTAGAAATCCAAAGGCTCTTATTAACTTTTGGTTTTAGGTTATTAACAGCCAATAAAACTGTGTCTACAGTTAACTATATATTGTGTCGGGCTTCCTCAGGAGGAGTCTTGATGTGGATCTCATATACGCATTTAGCTGTTTCTTCCTTAAATAGGAACTCGGTGTTCTGATCAAGTTGAGGGCGCAACTGCTTCGCTGCCAACAGTTTTTTATGTCAGTTTAGTCGTAAGCATAAAGTTGCGCGAACCAGGGTATGATCGGAATCTACACATGTGTTCCAGAAGGAGCACGAGTATTCTACTGACCCTCACCAACGGTAGCTCACCTCTGTGATCTGTTTGAATCCAGCGTTGATTTGGTGGTGGAAGTTGCCAGGTTACGCAATGTCTCTCTTTTTGCCTAAAGTTAGTGATGACTAGGAACAGATGATTATCTGAACAGCACTGTAGAAGACGATCACCGTTACCAATTCGTCGTCAGAGAACTCTCTAGGTGCCACGGATATATTTCTCTGTGGCATAACTTCCCTGCTTGGGCACTGAAGTCACTTGCCAAAGCAAATACATCTGAGCGTTTTGCTTTTCTCAGAAAACTAGACAGTTTTCGGTAGAAATCATCCTTTAATTCATCCGAACTGCAGTTGGTTTGGGCGTGAGCGGAGACTAAGAAAAGATAAACACAGGTAACACCGTCCTTCCTTCTTTTAACAGACCCGTTCAGAAGGACCACACACGTACTACTATCTACTAGGATCCAGTCAAGAAGGGATTTTTCAGCTCTAACACTCAATTCTATCCCTACACTTGCTAGTCCTCGTGAACTAGCTGAGGAGTCTCGTGATACCCTTAAGGTGAATTTTTCAGATTCACCTTGTTGACCGGATGTGGTTAAGTCAATAACAACATTCGGATCTTGTATGCGTGTCTCCGAAACATAACATACATTCATGGCTCGTGATGCCTGTTTTCTGATTTCCCATAGGGTACTGACATTAAATGCTGCAATGTGAAGTTGGTGGCGTGGCTGTAAGGGACTATCGGGAGTGTTTTCCTGGCTCTCGTCGTTATTTATGGACAAAGGGTGAAATGAAGATGACTGTCTAGTCTTCAGAATGGTATTAACAGTAGTAGGGAAAAAACAAGATGAGGAGGATGACGTGGATAAAGAATAATGATTATCAGAAGCTTCGTGTGCTTCTTCTTTATGATTCAGAGACTTGGCTCACATGTCTCGAAAGGCATTTCTAACAGACTACTGTCGATTTTAATCAACAGCCTTCTGTGCTTCATACTGAAGATCATACGGCTGATCAGAAAGAATAGGAAATCGTGACTGGCAAAGAACTAATCAATAACATATCGCCCAAGAAATCTATGGAAGGCTATGGGTTGGACACATCCTGACATTACAACCTTGACAGACCATCGATTGAGACTTGAATAGGAAGCGAATGATGAGTTGGTCTTGGGTCCGAGTGTGATACCGAAGAACACCGTGTGGGGAAGGGTTGAAAATTTGTGGGCTGTTGTGGAACCAGACAAAGGCGATTGCAAAGAACAGAGTGAAATGGAAATGTGCTGCCAAAGTCATATGTCCTATGGGAAACAAAGGGAAATAATAGTAGTAATAAAGGATAAATAGTAGTGGCATTCTGAGATAGTGTCTGATGAAAATCTGTTCCATCCAAAGTGTGCTGTGATACTTCTCCACTCCTAAATGGCCTTTGAAAAATGCATAGCAGTTAGTAGAAACCTGTTTGAAAATGTTCGCGTCTATACATTACCATGTACATTACGATGTAATTGGAAATGAATCAAGTGAACACAATACATTTTAATGGTTAGGAAATTCAGATAGCCAGCCAAGTGTTTTAAGCATGTGATGACTGTTGCGTGCTGGAGTGGCTCTTATGATTATGTGGAACACTTAACAAATACCAGCCATTAGATTAATTTATGCGTGTGTAATCAATGAATTTAGGAAGTAGAAATAATTTTCAGCTTTTTTCCGCCGTTGTTGTTGTTGTTGTTGTCGTCGTCGTCGTTATTGAATCTGTTCACGTGTTTATTTTAAATATTTGAAACTAATAATGAATGAAAATTTTATTTTGTGAAAATGTGTGCATGTATATATTTATTTTTTCATACATTTTGTCAACTAGATCTTTATGTGTTACTCAGACGATACTTTTTTTACATGAATCTATAGTATAATTCAGAGACACATTTTCCTGTACTGGTTGTGTTGTTGATATGTTACCCTTAAACCACGCTTACTAGACTCGTTGTACTTAATTACCCACTTAATTGAGTACACTACCTCAATTGTGAGGATACTGATAACATAACATAAATAAAAAACATTTCCAGTGGTTCTCTATCTAATGTTAGCTCATGATGAAATCCTGAAACCAATCAAATCCCTATAAACCAACACTTGGAAAAAACACTGTGTTATTTAGAAATATGCTCTGACGAGCAGTATATTTAAACAGGTTATTCAGCGAAAAGATTCCAGGGTTTATCTAGTCAATATGGGTGAAACACTGACTGAGAGAAGAGAAGCGAACTAATTGACTTTCGAACCTGATCGGTTGCTAATCCGACGTTTATTAATCGCTAATATTAAGTGAATTCAATTTGTTCTATTTCATTCAAGTCCCTAGGTCGCTGTGAATGCCGTAGAAGTTGCACTTCAGTCTATGAGGAATACTTGTTCATGATCTTGATGTACATATATTGTAACCGTACTATTTTAAATAGAGAATTTAGTAGGAAGTGGAATCCAAGTAAAATTAAACTGGCTACCTTTTACACTAGGGAACAAATCCTTTCAATATTGCTATTGCCAGGTGTTTTGATGTGGCTGTGTTATCTGAGCTGGATGGCTAATTTGCGAAGCTTTCAACGCCCTACTAGGTGACATTTTCAGCGCATACTTCAAATGAAGTAAGCTTTTAGATTTCTCCGCGAGTTTATTAATCATCTCTCCTGGTGACCTTGGACGTGATTGGTTGTTTTTTGTGTGTTTTCACACGTTCTAGGTTACTGGAACTGATTGTTTCTTTGACTTGAACTTTGACCCTTTGTGTGTGAAGTTTCTTTCTTATCGGTTGATAAATTTTGTCTATCTCGATGTGTCTATTGGTTGATGATTCACAGGAATGCCAAGCTTCTGAAAATTCTCTAGCATTCTTGTTATTTCCTCTGCCTAATAGTTGAACGTTGTCCCAGTCGAATTGATGTCCGTGGTTGTCTGTATGTAGTGATATGAGAGAGTGGATATCATGTCTTTTGACGGCTAGCTTATGTTCGTGGATACGAAGACGAAGGGGACATCCACTTTGGCCAACGTAGTGTTTTTCGAAGTTGCTACAATTTATTTTGTAGATGACGTTGTTAGCCAGGTATCTCGTTGGTACGAGCCATGAGATGAATACCTTGAAATCCTTTAAAATTATCAATAGAGAACATACTTCAATTCTCTTCGAGTTACTTGAAGTAATTGCTTTCAAAAGGTTGAAAGTCCATTTCTGTATTCAGAACATAGCAGTTGTTACAATTTAATTGGTGGATGGTGACTAGCAGTGGAATATTGGATGCACATTTCGTCCTATTTGGGACTCGTTATCTTGATGTACCTGCATTTCTCAGTGAGTGATGATGTTCCCACCGAGGCTCGAACCCAGTGCCCATAGTTTCAAACGCCAAAGCGTTATCCACTAGACCACTTGGGCTACGAGAGCCACCTCTTGTGCAACGGGTCATATTAATTATTGAATTTTTGATTTTCCCGTCGATTGATTGGACCGAAGTGCTCGGTCTCAGGTTGACATGTCGGCTTCTTGTGCAGATGCTTCGACGATGTCTGGGCCTTTACTCTGGTAATTGGATGTCTTTATTCTTTTTCTCATTCGATTGCGCAATCATTGGATTTAATCTTACACACTCTTTCACATCGTGTAGTTTTGTTTCTCTCTTGTTTCTATGATTTGAGTTGAACTCAGTACATTGTTACCTAATTTATTAGTCACTCATCATCTTACGCATCTCTCGTCTTTAATATGTAACTCCTTTACCATTATATGCATACATTTATTTTTGTTTAAACTTGAACTGCCTGTGTAAAAGCTATATAAGTGCAATTTTCTGAGCACTGTTAATCAATTCCGGAACCTCCTGTCAACTGATATCATGTAAAATTTGCAAGTATTTTAGAACTTTTCTGTTCATGAACTGAGTAATTTATTTAGGCTGTAAGCAGTGGATGAGAAGCCAACGAAATAAATGATGTTACCATATTATTCTGCACAAACCATGGTTGTTCTTGCTTTATTCAAATTCATCAAGGGGAGTAAATGTGTGAAGAAACGGGATACTTGAAGAAGTCATCTGTCTTTGACCCAAAATGTTTGTATTCTATTTCCCGTGTTAATTAGTATAATATGGTGAGTAATAGTGATGTTAGGTGTAGTGTTAGGTAAGGAGCATAAGTCAGTCGATGAAATTGTAAAGCTACATAGATTGAGGCAGCGAGTACACGTACTTGACATATTGAGTCACTAACTTCCTCGAGGAGCAGTGTTGGTTGACATGGGTTTAGATTGTATAACAGCTACGTGTAATCAAATCAAAACCTGGTATCAGTTCACGAAGGTTTGACTGTTGTCTTGAGCCACGTAGGGTGGTGTGGACTGAATGGTTCTCAGGATTCTAAGAAGCAGTGGCTCGAAACTACGGGAGGTATGACCCAGAATCGTTGTCAATGAAGCAGATGCATTCACCATGTATGATCTCCAATGTCAACTAAATCCTCATTCTTTCCTATGTTACTGTTACTTCCCCCCCTATATTCCTGCGTATTAAAGTCCTTTTGAATATCTTGTTTTTCTCTTTGCATACTGCATAGAGTGTAACAACATGAACTTCTGAACCTCTGTGCTAAGTTCTGTGTTGAAGTTCAGTCAGTCAGTAAATGTCAATAGCCACTTACTTTATGCAATGATGCTATCTTTTGTTCGATCATTCGTAATTTCCTCCAAACTTCAGCTTAATTTAGCGAACATTGTTTGTTTAGGAAAACGACGGCTTGGCATACTTAAATAATCCCAAGTGCTTCAGTCAATGAAACTTTGGAATTCGGGTTATTGGATTATCTCTCTACTTAAAGTTACGTATATTCTCGACACCAACATTCACTGTTGTCCATCTAAAACAAGCAAGCGAATGAAGACACTTATTGACTAAAATCTGTAGTCATTTCATCTGACAACATTAGACCAGTAAGATGGCGTTTTGATTATATCTTAACCTTTCGACAGATTCTCGAACATAGACATACTTACCGGCGTCCAACAACTGTCATACTTCTTAACCTAAAGGCGGGATTCGATTTCGTCGACTGCGAGGTGATATGGCGATGTTTGGTGGCAAAGGGAATGCTGAGAATATACATCGCACTGACCAACGCACTCACTCTATTCGAAATCATGAAATCAGCCAGGTGACAGCTTACAGAGAATTATCATCTCAAGTGGTGACAACCGGTGGAGTCCGTCCGATAGATGACCACTATTTGCATTTCTATTTAACTTCATCAGAAATGTACTAATCGACTTAATCCTAACGGACTTCAGCGACTCAGGGGTTGATTTATTAATATCAGGAAATAATCTCGTTGACTTAGAATATGCATATGATGAAGTCCTCCCTCCGAGGTGGAGATACCGACAAAATGCAGAGTCTTCTGAACACTTCCAGAAGCAATCTTTGGATCCTTGGTGTCCGATTCACTCCTGCTATCAAATGTGCAATGATGCTGCGAGAGTGAACTACACCGACTCACTTCTAGCTTAAAGGTGGGGAGTGAAATGGTGGAGTGTGTTGACCACTTCACTTATTTGAGAAGTTGTATCAGCCAACAACGGTGGGTTAATCGCTGACGAAATCTCATCACGGATACAGAAGGGTCGTTTGGCATATACCTGCCAAATTACGCCATCTCTTGCATAGAAGTGATATCCGGATACCTGTTTTGATCATAGGTGTCTGGTTTCTCTCCACGTGTTGTGTTATCATAGGGTGAGGAATATTGAGGTTAGGCTTCCGTCGAGTTCTGGGTAGGTGGGAGGGGAAATCAATCGACGAGGTTATGAAGTTACACCGATTGAAATGATTAGGACATGTGTTACACATGAATGACTAGCTATCGCCTTCCTGGATTGTATCAGGATGGCAAATCGCTCAAAGCAGTGACCACATTGCAAACTTGACTGATCGAATCCAGTTCGTGCCAATACCAAGGGCTAGATGCACAGCGTTGGTTACACTGTAGTGACTAACAAATATATCACTTACAGTCCTACAGTGGGCCAATGTTTAGCCCGAATAGCCTAGTGGTAACATCTTTGACTGAAGCATTGGTTGAAACAGATTCGAATCTCATAGGGGACATCAGTTTCTCGCTGAGAAGTACTAACAAGGAAGAACTCATAATCATGGGCTTTTCGCCGATTTTCTCTGATCACCTTACACAGTGTAATTTGTCACAGAGTTTTAGTCATGGTTCATTTCAAATAGGAAGTAACAACAAAATGGTGTAATCACGAGTTATAGTGGAACGACAGAAGACAAGGCCCAGGGAAGAGATCGTTTATTAAGAAAACCAACAGATATCTATTGATTTTTACGTACATCATTATTCGTTATTGTTAGCTGAGAAACGGCGTATTCTGATTGGTTGTTTTGTCGCTGAAAGTTATTCTGTCATATCTCTGTAGCCGCTTCTTTGAAAGTCAGACCATATATCTGAGAATCATATCCGCTCTAGGTAAGTCTGTTGTGTTTGGTTGTAGAGTTCGTTAAGGTTAGGCTTCGTTCCTGTTTTATGCCGTTGCCAATATTTGGGACATGAAAATTGACGTAAATTGGTGTCTACACCTTTGTCTACCAGACAGCCGTCACCACAAGAGGAGACTCTACAAGAAATAAAGGAAAAAATATTCCAGGTGAATGCACATGCACCACACTACTGTGACTGGTCCTAAACCGTATTACTTGTAGTTTCAAGTTACTGATCTTACTTGTCCAGTAAACTCAGTGAAGAAATTTATAATTCCTTATATTAAATCTAACTAAGAATAATAAATTTCATGAATCGTGTGAGGCGGGGGGGTTTCTGAATTTATATATCTAGACATACTTTACTGGGAAGTATTTTGAAATGTTTTGGTTAATCAGCATAAAAGAACGTTTTCGTATGCAATATACGTACAGAATTCACTTCTTAAGTGGAACAACATAGGGATTTTTTGGCACCCAACACCTCCATGACACTCGGTTCACTGCTATCCCTTTCCAATTGGCTCCACAACTAACCACAAGCTTCTACTTGAATGCCTATTCGGTGTGTGTCTAGTCCGTCTCCAGTTCTGTAAAAATTTACTGTAAACAGTGAACATTACTGTATAACACTGTGAGACTTTATCAAAACAAAATTTACCCATAATGGAATTACACTCTACCACAGTGCACAAGTTTTATTCTTATATCTGTGAAGACACTTACCTGCAAAAAAATTTGATTGTACCGTATGACAACTTGATGGGATTTAGAATTTTCGAACGTATTCTACCTCAGTGGTTGAATAGTAAGTGTTCTTGACTCGTAACCAGGTTGTCCTGAATTTCATTATTCATGGGATCAAAATCTTGGACAGTGGAACTGTACAGTGCTCTTAGTGCATGACGAAATCTAACTGAAAAGCAATCAAGTATATTAGAGACAACAATTGGATCAAAACTACTGAATAAGCCTTAGTTATGGGCATTTGATAGGTGGCACCTGACAAGTATTTCTTAACAATATATACTTTTATGCGAAAGGTTTTCAGTAATACTGAACACTATGTTATTTGTTTAATGGTCGTCAGCAGGAGAAATCAGAATGCTTGTTTCTTCCTATCCAGGACTCATCACTGGACACGCCAACATTTCTAGTGAATGATGGATAATATTCCCATTGATTCACAAACCTAATTGTCATCGTTGCGAAATTGGAAGCGTTATCCACTCACTTCGAATCCAAGTGTATCTAGCTGGGGGTTCCCGAATTGGATGAAATACATATCCTTGATTCCTCTACTTAACCGCTATCATTTAAAAAGTATCGTGGTAATCTTGAAGCCTCATCCAAATCAGAATTTTTGATAAACTTATCTTGATGAGCTGAAGTTTTCAGATTGGCTAATTGAATTATTCAAGATTGGTAAATTGTGGGTGTTCTTAATCAGAAATTCTACTTTCTTCAGATTCGATTCATTCAAGTTTTTCAGCCTTATCATACACTGACAAGGTTTGAAGAAATTTTTAAAGCCGCATAGTTTTCCACAGGACAACGGCGTTTTCTGTTTTGAGAATTTTCAGCAACATAAATCTATGAAGAATTGATCGTAGGAAGATGAGGTTGACATCTACCCGGAGATTTACAATTCAGAGAATAACTTTGTCTAAAATTAGTCAGTTCTCAATATGGCGGAACCTCCATCTAGTCTGATTGTTGAGATACTGTCTTTATGCTCAACTCTGTCGGGATATTTCATTGCTAATAAACATCAAATTCTGTGAACAACATCGACAATCGTGAAAGGAATAGGAACAATTTGGGTGTTCTTTGGGAAGGTGAAGTTTCACCAAATGAAATACCTTGTCAGCTTCAATATGCACGACTATAATTTACAGTCTTTGTTTTTTTGACTGATGGTGAGTCTGTCTGCAACAGATATGGACCCGTAGACCGTTACTTATGTAACGGGTGATGACTAGAAGCTGAAATCGGGATTATGATTGACAGCTAGGAATTTCCTATGATGCTTCGAGTGAAATGATGACGAACGCTTGAGTCTCGTAGATCGGATGGTAGTACAGATTCTGATACATACTAACACGACTGCTATTCTTTACCCAATGTCCACTGAAAGTCAGCATGATATTTAGTGATTTCTTTGAAGCTACTCATAAGTAGTATAAAGGACAAAAGTTGTAATGTAGTGCCAACAGAAGTAGTTTAACTGGTTTGGAGCGTTTTCTATTGTTTCAGAGGACTTTTACTATGAAAATAAGGCGTTCATTTGATTGAATCACTTCTGATTATCTGAAATAACATTTATCAGTTGTTTGACTGAATCTGATTGTATATTATAACACTGAAAATACCTATTGAGTGATGAGAAAAATAAAAAGTGGCTACTGGGCGGATGTCCTGCAGGTTTAGTGAGAAATTGTGATCAGTGGGTTCTACTGTGTCAAAGTGAAGTGGATACCCATCAAGAGCACTGGTTAGGTGGGCAGCTGTATTACTAATTGAAAGAAGATAGAATCCATGGGCCATTGAAATCCACCCCTAGTAAATGCATGGTCGATAAGCTTGGCTTCATAGACTGAAGGTTCATGGTCTGATCTTTCAAGATGTTGAAGGTGAGCACTGTCGAAGAGTCCCAAAATAGACCAAAACAGCTGTCCAGTACTCCCTGGTTTTTGATGGTTCCCAAACTGTTGTCAGTCTGTGGTCAGAACTAAAATAATAATAATAATCACCGGAAGAATTCGTATAAGCACAATTTTCAACCTGTTTTTATTACAACGTATTTCCTTCTTATGCAGAAGCTTCAATTGGCATAATAATCCATAATATATCATCTCAAACAGTACTATTCTATCTGAAGAATGCTTCAGTACTCCACGACAACATAACTTAACTGTTTTCTTCAGGAAATTCGATGCGTTAGTTAGATACCTGTTAGAAAATATGCATGATTATAGTTCACGATTCATCGAAGTAATTGGATGATTAAAACAGTATGAGGTGGAGAGAATATGACTGAATTTGATAGAGAAAAACTGGGTAATCTAGTGATTTAAGTAAACCGCGCAATAAAAATTCGAAAGATTTAAAATCAAATAGATTATAGAAAGTATTTTTGGAGAAAGAATCTATATTGAAGCGAAACAAAATGAGCTGGATGCTGTCAGATGCCTAGAATATTCATAGTAATAATGATAACAATAAAGCTTAAAGACAAGATGGAATAAAACTAATCTGAAGAAGTAGTTATTTTTGAAATCAACGCAAAGAAATAAATTTTGAATTGTTCGTTTACCGGGTTTTCATTCATCTCAAAATAAAACCATCAGACATTATCATTGTGGAGTGATTGCAGATAGTATACTACCCTCGTCAGTGTCACTTCGTGATCTAACTTGATAAAAAGTTTTGATTTGAATTTTTCAGATTACGAGTCTAATTGTTTGTTCCCGGATGGCTAATACTTCAGGAAATGGAAACATCCCGCTACACTCTGCTAGTTAGTTTACTTATTCGTCGGCGAAATGATAAGCGAAGCACTATGATTCAGTTAATGAGACTGGATCTATGCGACTACAGTGTTTCAGATAGAGATGTCGATACTCAAGTCATATACACCTGATATTGTTTGCACTTGTTCTTGCTGAGTATGAATATGCCATTAGAAGTGAAACAAATGTATTTATTAATATTTCAAGGTCAATCGACAGGAATTTTTAGTAGTCTACATACATAAATGCATTAACTTAATGGTTGAATGCTGGCCTTTACATATCAATCGATTCTAGTTCCACGGAGTGTTATACACAAATTACGATCATTTTCATTATGAGAAACAAAGGTGATTATATATTGAAATTGTCAGACAGTTCAAGTAATTGACAGTTAGTTGCATCAGGCTGTATTATTATTAATTCCTTCACATTCCCAGTGGAACATAGGATTATTTCAAGCGGGAGGCTTGAAGTTTCTGTAGCAGTGTTTATTTTACAGGATGGGGTTACTAACTCCATGTCCGACCTTTCCTCTTTACCAGTCTTATTACTGGATAAGTGAGGTAGAGGAGTGCGTCTGTGGCCGGTGATCGAACCTCTGACCATGTGAATGGTCGGAGAGCATGCTAACCGCTGTGACACCGACGAACACAAGAGACTGTATAATGTACTTAGACTTTCAAATAATCGAATAGTTGATTAGAAATGCTGATTAAAATTCTTAAAAGAATATTAACTGAACAGAGAATATTCTTTTCGATAACTTCATCATCAAGTTCTATAGTTATATATGTATATACATAATAGTCAATGAATTAGTGTTACTGACAACATCGAATAATAATAATAATAACATCGAATCAGGAATGATATCGCTGGGTGACAATTCGACGGCATCAACACAACGATACACTGAATATCAGAAAAATTAGGAAAAATAATGATAATACAAATTCATGAGTTTATGGTCTCCACTGAAAATGGGTCAGGGCAGTAGTGGTGGCCGGATGTCCTTCTTCTTCACACACAGCACTTGTTGTTTCAGGCGAATCGCAATAGCCTCTGCTGTTTGGAGCATGCCGTACCTGAATGTTTCTGGGAATTTATTTGGTACGTGGTAGATGATAGAGAAGGATTCTTCCACGCTGGCTGGCTTTGTGGCCGGTCTGTTTGAACCAGGTGGTCTTATGTCTAACTGCTGATGGTATTTACTGCACCATTACTCAGTCATGCTGGTAGATGTCCCCGAGTGAGCACTAAAATTCAAGTTCCTAGACCAACAGCCAATATAACTCGCTCTACAAGTGCAGTTGAATTGGTAGATGCAATCGGAAATGGTTAGTCTAGGTACTTCATCTTTCAATCGAGGAATCACCATCGGTCGTGTAGAAAATAAGACATGTAGTTCGACAGCATTAAAAGTTGTTTCAACTCATTTTCTTAAATCCTTCGTAATTATTTCGCTAGGTATTCCGCCCTTGAATTTCAGTCGTGTATAGAAAGGTATCTTGTTTACTGATAGTGAGTAGTCGTTTTCCGCTTCCTATGTCATGTGTTTCTTGATAAATTTGTCGGGATAGCTATTTTCAATCAAGGTATCATATACAATTCTTAGTTCATCTTCAGTTACCTCTTCTGAGCATATAGCTCTAACTCTGTGGCTGAGGGTCCTTACTAAGTTTCCTTTCTACTGGAGAGGAAAGAAGCTATGACCATGTGTATATTGTCCTGTCCATGTACTTTTCCTATGGAAATTTCTCTTTTTCCTACCATCTGGATTTCTTGTCGGTAAGACATCTATGAAGGCGATTCTATTTCGGGATTCGTCTTCCCACGTGAATTCCATAGCAGAATGTACTGGACTGAACTGAGTTATTATTGTGTTCCTATCCGAATGATGATCACAAAGAATAATGGTGTCATCCATAAACCGACAGTAAAATGAGAATTTCCTAATAAGGTTTTTCAAAGGTCCATTTCCTAGTTTACTTAGAAAGGAATCTGACAAAATGCGACCCAATGAGGATCCCATCGCCACCCCGTCCATTTGTTTGTAAAGTGTGCCATCAAATTTTTAATTTACATTCATGGAATATCCTAATATCAATTCTTTTAGCATTTCCGCTGTGATACCGATATTTGTCGACTGGTTATACACTTGTTCACTTATGTAGTTAACTGTCTCTCCTAGAGGTACATTTGTGGATAAAGATGTTATGTCCAAAGATACCATGGTTTTGTCCTTGATGTTCATTTCTGTCATTTTGTCTATAAATTCAAATACATCTTCGACGCTATATTTCCCAAGCTTCTCATACAAATCTTTGAGCATGGTAGGGCGGATTTCAAACATCAAGTATTGGTCAATAAAATATTTAAGTGATATTCCTTGTTGAGATGCGTCCCTGTAAAGTTCCTCGCTTTTTTGATGAAAAAGTAACCTTATGTTATTATTGATAGGAGGCAGTTGAAACAAGCTAAAATAGTCTTGGATCAAGACAGGTACTTTGTACATTTCTGTTGTACAACCTAGAACCTTTCATGCAACAAATAAAAAAGGTTATTTATTGGCTTAACTTCCTGAGGTTCATTATATTCGCATATAATGTATTTTTGGGTAATAAAGTTTGTTAGTCTTCACAAATTCGGAGCAGTCTGTCTTCTGTCTTTATTTTTGTAGGCTCTGTGGTTCAGAAATAATCAGGGTCATTACTATAATTGAATCCATAAATCAAGAGTGTTATTGTGTTATCACCGACAAAACAGTTCTACACAAACTAGTCTCCGCAGTTTACGTATGATATTTCTAGGGACTGCAGTATACTTATGTTCAGGTATTATGCGAATGAAATAAACCGACAAAACCACTGCTGGACGTTTTCTTTTGCACAATTGATGGCATTCATGTGGAAGATATACCTAGTACCTATCAAGACTCATTTCCATAGTTATCAAACTAGGACGAAACAGCTGTCCAGTATCAACAGGTCTTCCAATGATCTTCTAACCGATTTCAGTTCATGATGAAATCCTGAAATCAATCATATCCCTGCAAACCAACACTTGAATATCAAGTTTATCACTGGATTAAGTTTCGGAGTTTCCCCCGTGTTGTTTAGTACAGTGAAATTCTGACTACTCTGGGCCTAATCAATGAACAAATCACGTAGTAATTTAGGTCCAAGAAAGCAATTAATATTAACCTTAGAAAGTTAACAGCGGAAATTAACAAGAAAAAATGACCTGAAAAGTCAAAGAAAAAACCATGACTGCCAATTTCAACGTACGAATAAGCGAAGTTTTACTTTACTTATAAACAATGGAGGAAAAGTAGCCAACTTAAAATTAACATTCACAATAAAAACCTTTAATAAAACTCGCTCACATTAAACACCAATACACTGCCTAAATCCAAAAGAAATTACTTGTACATAATCACAAAGAGATATACGAAATTCAGCCTTTTATGACACTTGGAGGAAAATAAACTTAAGACATATATTTAGAGCTGTGTAGGGAAGACTTAAAGTTCAGACAGTGATAGGATTACTGGAAATGACTGAATGAGTTTTCAAAGTGGAAATTGGAGTAGTTTGTGTCAGTTCAACTTGTCACACTCCATGTGGTGTACAATAAGGATGAAATGGATACGGGAGATTACAAAAAAGCGGATATCTACTCCTCGGAAATGGATTTCGAGCCATATCTCGATGACGACAACAAGATAGTTTACAAGATAGTCCTCACGTGGCTCAGACCAGCTGTCAAATACTTCAAGGATTGATGCCACTTTTTGATTTTACCATCCCTCCAAATCCGTTCCAATGAAACCCTGTGTCAGCTAAAATCGGTCGACCAGGAAGGCAGTGGCTTTGCATGCGTGACACGTGTCGTAGCCATTTCAACCGATACAGCTCCACAACCTTATCTATTGGCTTCTCTCTCTCCTAACACTCTGTACCTAGCCTCAACACTACTCTCTGTATTATGCCACTTAACACGAGAAATAGAAGCCAAATACCTATCTATCCCAGTTGAGATTTTTTAAGAATTTCTGCTTGTACCACTAAATGTGAGAATGCAAACATAACATATTTAGCACGGGTGTTATCTGACCAGATAGACGCCAAAAGAGAGCTTATAAACTTACTTCAAATCCGTAAATAAACAGCAACCTATGAGCAGCATTATTATATGTACTATTCTTCTATTAACTCCTGTTTTTAAAGTTCTAATAATAATTTTATTATTTTGATATATTGACTTGTAAAAGGAGGCAAATAGTTGCAGTATGTACATCCCTGACGATTCCATTCTGTATAATTATTATAGTTTGGAGTGATTAAGTGATTACTGTTATTATTATGATCTCTTGTGGCTAGATGACTGGATTGAAGATCTTCAAAGGCTGGTGATTCGAGTCCCACACTTGATTTGCTCAATTGTATTCATCATCCTAATATATGAAGTTTCAATGCCTACATATTTATCACTAAATGTATCCTTACTATTCTTGTCAATGTTTTGCATAGTGGATGGAGGCATAGAAAGGAGCTTCGACAGGATTGGATTTTAAACATATGATTGAATAAAAATGGAAAAGTTGATCTCATACAAGACAAAACTACTGATACACTGTAACAATGAAGGCCAATTCCTGTCAGTGATGATGTTCCTAAACTTAAGCGCTCCAATCTCTTCATTCGTAGTTCCGTTATCCTTTGTCATGGTTTCCACGCTTTTCTGCTGGTTGACGCTTCATTGTTGCATTGTTTTTCTACAACCGAAGAAGTCTTTGGAGTAATGATTATATCTCAAAATTACATGGAAATCATCAATTTCAACTCATGTTTTATAGAAGTTATTCACTGAATGATTGAAAGCTACTTGAAGGATACAATTCACGAAATTAAACCCATCCTTTAATGCAGTCAGCCAGCGTTGTAATTGAGTTATCACTGACTACTAGACTGATTGGCGGAATGGTTAAGCGAGATATTCTGTAATATAATGCAGCATAATGTTTATTAATATGATGGACACTTACGATATTATCTATTTGTTCTAATGTGGTGCTGCATCTGTGTTTCATTAGTATAATGCTCACCGATCAATTGGAAAGTCTAGATTCAATTTATTGTCGATGGATCCCAAAACCCCGCCTAGTTTACAAGATGGTTGTAGGCTTGAAGAAACGGGCAGGTCGGATGTGAGACTAGCAATTACTTGCTGTAGAAACAATATCACCGCTACTAAAACTTCCTTATGACTCACTCAGAATGCAAAAGAATGAAAATAACTAACGTGATATTGAGTACACGTAACTAATTTATATTCTTGATGCGCAAGGCATTCGATTCCCTTCGCCCATACCCCACCCCATGGAACAGATGCTTTTGTCCAAAAGCATCTGTAGAATCAGTCTTAAATGTTGTGAACAGACAAAACCATTCATTCCGTAGTCACTCAAAGTCAGTTAGGTTTCTATGTAGTTAGAAAATTTATAACTAGAAGATCACAGATTCTAAACAACTACCCCACCCTAACGAGATTTGGAGTACCAAGTACTGTCGTCAGCCGTTAGACCGCCGATGTATTCGGTAGTTCAGTGTATAAATAAGCTTGTCGCCAAAGTTAAAATTTCAGAACCACTAACAAACAATCAGCAAACAACCTTGAATCGGACAATCACATGAAAGAGGCATTTATGATAAAGGGAAACGTATATTTATGGATAAAATGCATAAAAGAAAGCATAAAACTGTTACAGGAGGTATCATTCTCTCACATGTGGAAGAAACATCTCCCAGTTAAGCATAGGACTGTCAATAGAAACGTTACATCACATTCTGTACATATCATTCATCCAAATGACTATAAACGAGATCCTTTTGAGATCCATTTATAGCTGTAATCCTATTTTTCAACCTCCCCCAAAATCCTTCAACAGAATTTGTATATGTCCTCGTAATAGGACCGACAAAATCACTTGAATGTTTCACTCTGTGATGAATATATTCCAGAGATGACAGAGAATTGTAACCTTGCCATTCGTCCGTGCGTATTATTGGTCCGTGTTTTACAAGTCTGGTAATAATTGGCATTAAAGTGGTTGCGTTTCTGTCTGCTATCCTTTCGACGAATTCCTTTCGGAGAGAGGTGTCATACAAACCTATTACCCAAATATTGTTCGCTCACTGGCGACCACGGTTGTATTTCTTTTTCACCAACACAGTTTCATCCACGTGCATAACAACGTCTTCTCCATCCAACAAAGAATGGATTTTTTCTCCATTTCCCAAGAAGCAATATCTCTGAAATGCTGATACCACTGGACTGTTCAGACGAGGCTATTCTCCGTCTCAGCAGCTGCGGCTCTCACTGGCTGCTTCAAGACTCAGTAGTTGCAGATATACAAAATTTGCGTCAAGGAGAGGTGTGACCTTGCATAAAAAGTTCCTACAAAATATTCAAATTATCAACTTACCCTCTCTAATGCTAATTCGCTTCAAGCGTATTGCACGACGATGCTGTTCACCTGCTATTAAAGTCTATTAAAGTCATGACACCACCACACGAACAAGTTCGCTCCTTCCAGAGCAACCTTAAATCCAGGGAATACTGGAAAACACTGTCCCCCTCGAATTGCAAACTTAACCTTGTTAGGCCACGCATTTGAAATGAATCAAGCGCTATACAACATTGAAATCACGTTCGTGACACTCATTGGATAATTTGACGTCGTTCGCTGATTGGTAGTTAGTTGTGCTTAACGTTGAACTTGGCCCATTTAACGCCAAATTTTCGGAAACAATTTGTACTTCAAGGTTAGGGTTTTGGCGATTCACAACCCTCATAACATATTTCCGGCCGAAATTTTAACAAGTCTAGTAATTTTTGCTCTTAACTTTTAAAATTCAATTTACTTTCACAATGCTTTGTTTTCTGGATCACTAAAAGACGTTAAGCAAACTCGGTCTTATGTAAAACATAAAGTAAGCTTAATATCTGAATGTGAAGAAGTTCAGAATTGTTGTAAGCCTGGGTAGGTATATCTACCCACTATGTTCTGAAATAACGCCGGTCGTGCTTACAAAGAGAGCTGAGTGGTGAATTAAGTCATTTCGTCTCGAAGTAACGCTAGTCAGTGCTTAGCATGTCCCGTGACGGCTGGAACAACGCTGATAATCAAACCCAGCAGGTTCTAATCTACTCCTGAAAATGTCTCGAAAACGAACAGGGTGTTGAATTAGTGCCAGTCATGCTGAAAACCTGCACTGAGTTCTAGTCTGTGCCATTGAAGAATCCATTTCACAAGAGATTCAGAATTTACTCACTATAGAATGTTAGAATTATTTCAGAATTAGTGATATTTAATCCAGCATTATAGCAAGCTTGGGACGGAAATGATTGTAATAACTATAGTATGTATTTATGTATAGATCTTTTTTGCTTGTTTACTAAGGAAGTATATTTACTCAGAGTGTACATCAGTAAATATTTGTAGAGACAGCAGACTTTCAAATGAAGGGCTATGGATTCCAACTAAAATTTGGCTGATGGAATATCGTCTGTCAAGTAATACAAGTGAGATTCTCGTATTCAGCGTTTTATCGAGTGTATAAACATGCGCGTGGTTGCTTTGTCGTATTACTGCTGTAGAATACGTTCCAGAAGTGTTTCCTTTTGGTATTCTGACTTCATCTTGACACCATTTATTTCTTTACGATGACCAGTGTGTTAAGCAATGTAAATAAGTGCACTCTTTCTGATTCACGGATAAATAAAGTAGATCTCGCATTGCTTTTGTCTTTAAACATAATAAGTAAAGGTATTTTATTTAGTAATCATCTTATGTGTGTGTAAACTACATTACCGTTGTCACTATTTTGAAGTTTAGATTATGCCAGACGAAGATTCGATAAGAATTAAACTTATTCTCTTAGGCGATTCGGGAGTGGGAAAGTCGAGGTTTGTTCAGTGCATAATACCGAAATCTTACTTTTTGTTTTCTTCAACAAAGTCTAATCCGCCGATTTGTTGATGACCAGTTTCTTGTGAATGAGGCGGCAACAATTGGTTTCGACTATAAACCATATCAAATGGTTTTGGATGGTGAGACTGTACAGTTTAATATATGGGTAGGCTTCATGTACTAAATACATAAACCGTTTCTGTCTAGGATACAGCTGGTGCAGAACGCTACAGTGGTTATCTAACTCCTTCGTTTTATCGTCACGCCAATGGTGCCCTTTACGGTACGTTTGGTATCAAATGACTTTCTACCATCGTTTCCCCTCTTAGTATATGACGTTACTTCTATGCAAAGTCTATCTGGAGTAAAGTATTGGGCAGAACAAACAGAACAGTTCTGTGGCGGTCGGCTTTTAAAAATGCTTGTTGGGAATAAAATTGATTTGGTTAGTTTCTCTGGTTATATGTTCTCTATGTTGTACATATAGGATGGCCGAGTAGTTTCTAAAAAGGAAGGTTCAGATTTCGCCCGACAATTGGGATCACTTTTTGTGGAGACTAGCGCGAAAACAAGTGAGAACGTTCGTGATGCATTCGTAGAGCTTGTTCGAAAAGTGAGTTTTGCAACTATTACAGGGTATTCAAGACTGATTAGGTTTACCAGCCAACTTATTATTTGGTTAATGAGCAAGGTTTTTCACTCGGTTTCACTGTAATCGCAACTTACTATGTATTCAGGTTGGCTCAAAACGCTCCTATTATGTTGAGGTATATTATGGTTAAGTGTACGACTTCTACTGAAGAAGTTAGACATATTCAGATCGAGTTTGAACAGAAAAACGCAAAATTAGGTCACAAGACAGTTTTGTTCCCTGAGGTGCTTTGAAAATTCAACTGGATGCAAGGTAAGTGCTGTGAAAAGATATCCATGACATTAGGAACTAAAATATCTCACATATTCCAAATACATTTAAATTGTTCGGAAATATTTTCCATATGTACATATAACTGTTCTGTGGATAATAGGACATGTGATTGTGCACACCGATGACCAGTACTATCTGAGTTGGGTTCAAGTTGAACAAAATCAGGTGTATTAGAATTGACACACGGAACGATATCTGTGAATTCATTCACTTTCACCTCTGGTTGCACAACGTGCAAGTTACCTGGTTACGGTCCTCGGGGTGCTGAGAATCAGTCGTGGGAAATGTTTTCTGTGAAAACGCTTAAAATCGCTCACAATTTTCGAACGCCTTCACCCTTTGTCAATTTCGGTATTCCAAATAACTCTACTAGTCTTCATTTAGTTATTCTCTGCTTCATACGTCTTTCCGCTGTAGTGTTATTAAGTTTCTCTTATGTGTGGCTTTTTAGATGTGGTAGCTTGAACTGATACACTTCTTCCTGGAAGTATACGCTAACTCAGTTACCCGGATAACAGTTTGGATTCCAGATATTTCTCATGAGACATCAGCATACACTGAAAAAACATGCAGATGTGGATAGTTATTTCGATAATGTGTGAGCCTCCACAGCAGTATGTATCCATGAAAAACTAAGTTCTTATTGGGATAAAGTGAACACCTGATGGATAATCAATATAGATTTATTTGACGAATTGCACAGTTCTCGGTGCCTACCTGTCTTTTACTCTAGTATGCTATTTTAGCGTGAGTAGGGTGGTTAGGTTGAAAAGTCAAAAGTAGTGGTTGAAGTAAAAAAATTATGGTGCTACTCCATGAAGTCAGTGACTGTGGATCTGATATCAGTGAGTGAATGTGGGCTACCTATTTCGAATTCATAGTTTGAAGTTGTTGGAAGTCTTGTAAATGCATTGTTTCTTTGTATTCACCGTAATAATAGGATAACTCTTTTTTGTACCAACTTTCGGTTTAATAACATTCATTGACCCGTAACTTTGACAAAGTGTGGCGATTTTGATTGCTTAATCATTCGGTAGTGTTTTTCATTGAGAATATGTAGTCAACATATCTCGTAAGTAACTGTTATAAGCGACTTCTCTTAAACTATATAACAAGTGGGTGGCTGATTCACTTTATTATTTGCATTGACTTCTGGCAGTGTATGTATGATTTATCAGATAGTTTGAGACACTACTCACACTCTTCAACAAGGCGTATCTGTGGTAACATCTCAGATCAAGGCACCGGCTAAAACGGGTTTGAATCTTGGAAGAGACTTATATTCCCTCAAGATTGTAAATCCGTCTTGTTGAAAAGTGCTAGAGCTTCCTGTCAATTGTATCCAGCTACCTAACATCAGTTTAGAATGCACCACAGTAGCAGGGCACCTAGCTTGATGACCACAATTGAAACTTGACTGATAAAATTCAGTTTCCAACAATGCCAGAGTAACAGCAGAACTGTGGTTACATCTTGGAGGCTTGTCGGTGTATGTGTAGTTTTGTTTGATTGTTAAGTATTTCATTCATTTTCTGTCATCTCCTCAGATTTCGTGCAACTATGTTCACTTGTCAATTTTGCTGAAGTAAAGTGTTATTCAGAAAACAGAAAGATTGAGCGAAGAAATATTTACTTTTCGATTAGATCCTCATCGTTGTCTCTTATCTAATATATATAGCATTTTAATTACAATACAACAGTTTGCCAATCAAATGGCGATAAGTTTGTTAACAATAATTAAACAGCGTCAATGGGTTAATAGTTAACGAAGAAAATCAATACAGATTTAAAAAGTGGAAATGGATAGAATAAATTATTTTTACAAGGGACAAAAAAGATCTATTCGTAGCTCTATTTTAGCCCACCTCGTTGATACTGAGCATAAGATTGATGTTAATACAGCATTTAAAATTATTTATCGCATTCCAACTTATCTTAATTTTGCTTTGCGAGTTCGTCTTCTACAGACGGCTGCGGCGACTGGCATTCATCTGAAGAAGCCAAGCCTATGTGTACAGAAAAAATTTGTACAGCCACTTTCCCTACCGTGGCCATCGTCACAAGAATGGATAAACGAGACTGCGTCACCGCCCCCCCCTAAACCTATAAAATTATATTTGTCTAAATTATTTATTTTATTTTATTTATTTTGACCACTTTATCTTTAATTTACATGTTATTCTTGTAAAATGAATTTATTCTGTCCATTTCCACTTTTTAAATCTGTATTGATTTTCTTCGTTAACTATTAACCCATTGACACTGTTTAATTATTGTTAACAAACTTATCGCCACTTGATTGGCAAACTGTTGTATTGTAATTAAAATGCTATATATATTAGAGTAGAGTCAAAGATGAGGATCTAATCGAAAAGTAAATATTTCTTCGCTCAATCTTTCTGTTTTCTCAATGTCTAAATGGGGATTTTTTCTTTATTGAAAGTGTTATTCGTTGGTAGCAATAAAAGCTTATCCATATAACTAATTTTATCCATTCTTACCTATTTTTATAAACTGTAAAATAGAAATCCAGTATTTTTACAGACATTTATGAAAAGCTTCAGCTTTGTAGCAAGCGTTAGTGTTCAATACTGTTTCCATGGTACTTATACATGTAAATGCAAGTCTAGATTAAAGATCGATTCACCAGAAAGCATACTTTGTAACAGTAACTTCGCAAATAGAATATGATACGGCCAAAGTTGTATGACATAATTTAATTAACGTTTAGTAATCTCATACATACCATTTATCATCCGATTCCATACACGCAACAGTCAAAATCAGCCTGTTTTCTTGAATGGAACCAAATACAAATCGTCAGCACGTTCAATGCCTGTGATTCACACATCGCCTTATCCATTCTCCCCGCCCCATTTGTCTCTCCTGTATACATCCTTCCACCGGTCATTACTTCATATACTGCATAAATTTTAATTCGTATAATTTACAACTGTATTGTAAGATTATTTCCGAAGTATTCATGTTTAATTTCACCATTTGTTAATGATATACATATATATATATATTTGTTTTTATCATTATCATTATTATCATACAGTAAAAATGTATAACACTTTTGATATTTGGATAATCTGGTCATGGGAAATAAAAATTTCCAGTATTTCAACACTGGCTTATGAACCAGTTGAAGTTAGTTAACACTGAATGTATTCAATTTTATGGCTTGTCGCGATGCTTTTCATCCCTTTTATCTTTTCAAACATTTTAAACACCATTGAAGAAGATATTTCCTTGGATTTAATCTGTATGGAGTCAAAATTGGGTAGTTTTGTGACCTTAAACTTCATTTAGGTCATAATATGTGACTTTCGTCACGTGTTTATGCATGCTTTCTTGATTGTCATTTGTGGTATAAAGCGGATCATATAAGCCGTACTGGTTGACGTGAGTGTGTTTGTGTGTACATGAGGTTAGTCAAGTTTAGATAATTGATCAGGTAATACAAGAATGACCTAATATAGAAACAAGGTTAATCAGACAGCAACTAAATTAAGATTGAGTTAGTAAGTTAGATGACGTAATATAATTGACTAAAATGTTTTAACTTGGGTCAGGGTAGCCACAGAGGTAATTACGGGTAGAGACTAAGTAGAAGTGGGGTAGATAATAATGCCATTTAAATTAGAACTGAAATTGAGCAATTAAGTTGGGTGACGTAACATAAATGACTAGAAATTGAGCGTTGGTCAGGTCAGTTAAAGTGGTAGTGAAGTGTAGAAATTAAATCGGATGGCAGTAGAGAACAAGAAAGTTGAAAATGCAAAATATTACAATTAAGAAGACAGAATAATACCAATGAAGAGACAGACAAAAAGGAAAAAAAATTAGGTAGAGTTTACTTTTCACGTAATAAGATAGATTAAGTCCATTGTAAGTGTAGTGATTGAACTAACTTCTTCTGTATGCAGAGTTTATCTACCCCACTCCTACTTAGTCTCTACCTGTAATTAACTCTGTGGCTACCCTGACCCAAGTTAAAACATTTTAGTCAATTATATTACGTCATCTAACTTACTAACTCAATCTTACTTTAGTTGCTGTCCAATTAACCTTGTTTCTACATTAGATCATTCTTTTATTACCTGATCAATTATCTAATTTTGACAAATCTCAAGTACACACACACACACAAATAATTATGTATAAATGCGATTGTACAGCTATGTGAATGAATTCGCCAAAAAGAGTCTCTTCGTTGAACGTCTTCTCTTTTTCATATGACTAAAAGTTATATCTATAAGAATTCCAATGTTCCGAACAAAACTTGCGATGAATTTGTGTGTGTAGTGAAATATTTTTATGAATAATTCTACTTTGGATTAGAATATGTATATATACATAGGCATGAAATAAACTTGAGGTATTGTTTTGTGTCAGCATGATATCTATCATAGGGTAGAATAGGTCACTCTATCCTAATTAAATGCTTTTAGACACGGCTTTCATGAAGTAAAAAAGATAAAATGACGGACGAACTCGGATAACCATACAACTTTGCACCGATGAGCAGCAGTCCGAGAGGCCACACTCCATGTATCACACAAAGAAAGAGAAGGGAGTGAAGATAGATTCAGAGAGAGGCAGATTATAAACCAAAGTGTGAGGGAAAGGGAATAGTAGTATGTCGAAAAAGTAGAGTTTTATTGGATATTATTAACTACAAAGAACGAATACATCTGCGCCAGCCATTAAAAACGATTTTGAGCTATATCACCGATTGTCTCCAGCCATTAGTTTTACCATCTCGAGGACCCCAACCAACAGGAAAATCAGTATCCACCTAACTCCCTACGTGACTAGCTGGTTTGCAATAACTGGTATGGATTTCATTGAATGATGAAGCCATCTTTTGGTCCGACCACCACCAGCTCGTTTACATTCTGACCCATCCTATGCCAGTTAACATTCCCCATCGAGGAAGGCGATAGCTAGACATTCATGTGTAATACATGTCCTAATCATTTCAATCGGTATAGCTTCACAACCTCGTCGATTGATTTCCCCTCCCACCTACCCAGCACTCGACGGAAGCCTATCTTCAATATTGCTCATCCTATGATACCATCTAACATGGGAGATAGAACACATACACCTATGATCAAAGACAGCTAGCCGGCCTTTTCATGTCTTCCACTTCTAGTGGATATCTCTCACAACTATAAAGGAGGACGGAGCGAACTGTTAACCAGTACACACTTCCTTTGGCTGAAAGCTAATCGGATATCACTTCTATGCCAGAGATGGCGTAATTTGGCAGGTATATGCCAAACGACCCTTCTGTATCCGTGCTGACATCTCGTCAGTAATTAACCCACCGTTGTTGGCTGATACAACTTCCCAAATAAGTGAAGTGGTCAACACACTCCACCATTTCACTCCTCACCTTTAAGCTAGAAGTGAGTCGATGTAGTTCAGCCACGTAGCATCATCGCACATTTGATAGCAGGAGTGAATCGGTGCACCAAGGATCCAAAGATTGCTTCTGGAGGTGTTCAAAAGACTCTGCATTTTGTCAGCATCTTCACCTCGGAGGGAGGACTTCATCATATGCATATTCTAAGTCAACGAGATTATTTCGTGATGTTAAGAAGTCAATCCCTGAATCGCTGACGTCTCTTGGGATTAAGTCGATTAGTACATTTCTGATGAAGTTAAATAGAAATGCAAATAGTGGTCATCTATCGGACGGACTCCACTGGTTGTCACCACTTGAGATGGCAATTCTCTGTGAGCTCTCACCTGGCTGATTTCATGATTTCGAATAGAGTGAGTGCGTTGGTCAGTGCGATGGATATTCTCAGCATTCCCTTTGCCACCAAACATCGCCATATCACCTCGCAGTCGACGAAATCGAATCCCGCCTTTAGGTTAAGGAGTATGACAATTGTTGGACGCCGGTAAGTATATCTATGTTCCAGAATCTGTCGAAAGGTTAAGATATAATCAATACGCCATCTTACTGGTCTAATGTTGTCAGATGAAATGACTACAGATTTTAGTCAATAAGTGTCTTCATTCGCTTGCTTGTTTTAGATGGAACAACAGTGAATGTTGGTGTCGAGAATATACGTAACTTTAAGTAGAGAGATAATCCAATAACCCGAATTCCAAAGTTTCATTGACTGAAGCACTTGGGATTATTTAAGTATGCCAAGCCGTCGTTTTCCTAAACAAACAATGTTCGCTAAATTAAGCTGAAGTTTGGAGGAAATTACGAATGATCGAAACAAAAGATAGCATCACTGCATAAAGTAAGTGGCTATTGACATTTACTGACTGACTGAACTTCAACACAGAACTTAGCACAGAGGTTCAGAAGTTCATGTTGTTACACTCTATGCAGTATGCAAAGAGAAAAACAAGATATTCAAAAGGACTTTAATACGCAGGAATATAGGGGGGGAAGTAACAGTAACATAGGAAAGAATGAGGATTTAGTTGACATTGGAGATCATACATGGTGAATGCATCTGCTTCATTGACAACGATTCTGGGTCATACCTCCCGTAGTTTCGAGCCACTGCTTCTTAGAATCCTGAGAACCATTCAGTCCACACCACCCTACGTGGCTCAAGACAACAGTCAAACCTTCGTGAACTGATACCAGGTTTTGATTTGATTACACGTAGCTGTTATACAATCTAAACCCATGTCAACCAACACTGCTCCTCGAGGAAGTTAGTGACTCAATATGTCAAGTACGTGTACTCGCTGCCTCAATCTATGTAGCTTTACAATTTCATCGACTGACTTATGCTCCTTACCTAACACTACACCTAACATCACTATTACTCACCATATTATACTAATTAACACGGGAAATAGAATACAAACATTTTGGGTCAAAGACAGATGACTTCTTCAAGTATCCCGTTTCTTCACACATTTACTCCCCTTGATGAATTTGAATAAAGCAAGAACAACCATGGTTTGTGCAGAATAATATGGTAACATCATTTATTTCGTTGGCTTCTCATCCACTGCTTACAGCCTAAATAAATTACTCAGTTCATGAACAGAAAAGTTCTAAAATACTTGCAAATTTTACATGATATCAGTTGACAGGAGGTTCCGGAATTGATTAACAGTGCTCAGAAAATTGCACTTATATAGTTTTTACACAGGCAGTTCAAGTTTAAACAAAAATAAATGTATGCATATAATGGTAAAGGAGTTACATATTAAAGACGAGAGATGCGTAAGATGATGAGTGACTAATAAATTAGGTAACAATGTACTGAGTTCAACTCAAATCATAGAAACAAGAGAGAAACAAAACTACACGATATGAAAGAGTGTGTAAGATTAAATCCAATGATTGCGCAATCGAATGAGAAAAAGAATAAAGACATCCAATTACCAGAGTAAAGGCCCAGACATCGTCGAAGCATCTGCACAAGAAGCCGACATGTCAACCTGAGACCGAGCACTTTGGTCCAATCAATCGACGGGAAAATCTAAAATTCAATTAATAATTAATATGACCCGTTGCACAAGAGGTGACTCTCGTGGCCCAAGTGGTCTAGTGGATGACACTTTAGCGTTTGAAGCTATGGGCACTGGGTTCCAGCCTCAGTGGGAACATCATCACTCGCTGAGAAATGCAGGTACATCAAGATAACGAGTCCCAAATAGGACGAAATGTGCATCCAATATTCCACTGCTAGTCACCATCCACCAATTAAATTGTAACAACTGCTATGTTCTGAATACAGAAATGGACTTTCAACCTTTTGAAAGCAATTACTTCAAGTAACTCGAAGAGAATTGAAGTATGTTCTCTATTGATAATTTTAAAGGATTTCAAGGTATTCATCTCATGGCTCGTACCAACGAGATACCTGGCTAACAACGTCATCTACAAAATAAATTGTAGCAACTTCGAAAAACACTACGTTGGCCAAAGTGGATGTCCCCTTCGTCTTCGTATCCACGAACATAAGCTAGCCGTCAAAAGACATGATATCCACTGTCTCATATCACTACATACAGACAACCACGGACATCAATTCGACTGGGACAACGTTCAACTATTAGGCAGAGGAAATAACAAGAATGCTAGAGAATTTTCAGAAGCTTGGCATTCCTGTGAATCATCAACCAATAGACACATCGAGATAGACAAAATTTATCAACCGATAAGAAAGAAACTTCGCACACAAAGGGTCAAAGTTCAAGTCAAGGAAACAATCAGTTCCAGTAACCTAGAACGTGTGAAAACACACAAAAAACAACCAATCACGTCCAAGGTCACCAGGAGAGATGATTAATAAACTCGCGGAGAAATCTAAAAGCTTACTTCATTTGAAGTATGCGCTGAAAATGTCACCTAGTAGGGCGTTGAAAGCTTCGCAAATTAACCATCCAGCTCAGATAACACAGCCACATCAAAACACCTGGCAATAGCAATATTGAAAGGATTTGTTCCCTAGTGTAAAAGGTAGCCAGTTTAATTTTACTTGGATTCCACTTCCTACTAAATTCTCTATTTAAAATAGTACGGTTACAATATATGTACATCAAGATCATGAACAAGTATTCCTCATAGACTGAAGTGCAACTTCTACGGCATTCACATCGACCTAGGGACTTGAATGAAATAGAACAAATTGAATTCACTTAATATTAGCGATTAATAAACGTCGGATTAGCAACCGATCAGGTTCGAAAGTCAATTAGTTCGCTTCTCTTCTCTCAGTCAGTGTTTCACCCATATTGACTAGATAAACCCTGGAATCTTTTCGCTGAATAACCTGTTTAAATATACTGCTCGTCAGAGCATATTTCTAAATAACACAGTGTTTTTCCAAGTGTTGGTTTATAGGGATTTGATTGGTTTCAGGATTTCATCATGAGCTAACATTAAATAGAGAACCACTGGAAATGTTTTTTATTTATGTTATGTTATCAGTATCCTCACAATTGAGGTAGTGTACTCAATTAAGTGGGTAATTAAGTACAACGAGTCTAGTAAGCGTGGTTTAAGGGTAACATATCAACAACACAACCAGTACAGGAAAATGTGTCTCTGAATTATACTATAGATTCATGTAAAAAAAGTATCGTCTGAGTAACACATAAAGATCTAGTTGACAAAATGTATGAAAAAATAAATATATACATGCACACATTTTCACAAAATAAAATTTTCATTCATTATTAGTTTCAAATATTTAAAATAAACACGTGAACAGATTCAATAACGACGACGACGACAACAACAACAACAACAACGGCGGAAAAAAGCTGAAAATTATTTCTACTTCCTAAATTCATTGATTACACACGCATAAATTAATCTAATGGCTGGTATTTGTTAAGTGTTCCACATAATCATAAGAGCCACTCCAGCACGCAACAGTCATCACATGCTTAAAACACTTGGCTGGCTATCTGAATTTCCTAACCATTAAAATGTATTGTGTTCACTTGATTCATTTCCAATTACATCGTAATGTACATGGTAATGTATAGACGCGAACATTTTCAAACAGGTTTCTACTAACTGCTATGCATTTTTCAAAGGCCATTTAGGAGTGGAGAAGTATCACAGCATACTTTGGATGGAACAGATTTTCATCAGACAATATCTCAGAATGCCACTACTATTTATCCTTTATTACTACTATTATTTCCCTTTGTTTCCCATAGGACATATGACTTTGGCAGCACATTTCCATTTCACTCTGTTCTTTGCAATCGCCTTTGTCTGGTTCCACAACAGCCCACAAATTTTCAACCCTTCCCCAACGGTGTTCTTCGGTATCACACTCGGACCCAAGACCAACTCATCATTCGCTTCCTATTCAAGTCTCAATCGATGGTCTGTCAAGGTTGTAATGTCAGGATGTGTCCAACCCATAGCCTTCCATAGATTTCTTGGGCGATATGTTATTGATTAGTTCTTTGCCAGTCACGATTTCCTATTCTTTCTGATCAGCCGTATGATCTTCAGTATGAAGCACAGAAGGCTGTTGATTAAAATCGACAGTAGTCTGTTAGAAATGCCTTTCGAGACATGTGAGCCAAGTCTCTGAATCATAAAGAAGAAGCACACGAAGCCTTCTGATAATCATTATTCTTTATCCACGTCATCCTCCTCATCTTGTTTTTTCCCTACTACTGTTAATACCATTCTGAAGACTAGACAGTCATCTTCATTTCACCCTTTGTCCATAAATAACGACGAGAGCCAGGAAAACACTCCCGATAGTCCCTTACAGCCACGCCACCAACTTCACATTGCAGCGTTTAATGTCAGTACCCTATGGGAAATCAGAAAACAGGCATCACGAGCCATGAATGTATGTTATGTTTCGGAGACACGCATACAAGATCCGAATGTTGTTATTGACTTAACCACATCCGGTCAACAAGGTGAATCTGAAAAATTCACCTTAAGGGTATCACGAGACTCCTCAGCTAGTTCACGAGGACTAGCAAGTGTAGGGATAGAATTGAGTGTTAGAGCTGAAAAATCCCTTCTTGACTGGATCCTAGTAGATAGTAGTACGTGTGTGGTCCTTCTGAACGGGTCTGTTAAAAGAAGGAAGGACGGTGTTACCTGTGTTTATCTTTTCTTAGTCTCCGCTCACGCCCAAACCAACTGCAGTTCGGATGAATTAAAGGATGATTTCTACCGAAAACTGTCTAGTTTTCTGAGAAAAGCAAAACGCTCAGATGTATTTGCTTTGGCAAGTGACTTCAGTGCCCAAGCAGGGAAGTTATGCCACAGAGAAATATATCGTGGCACATGGAGCGTTCTCTGACGACGAATTGGTAACGGTGATCGTCTTCTACAGTGCTGTTCAGATAATCATCTGTTCCTAGTCATCACTAACTTTAGGCAAAAAGAGAGACATTGCGTAACCTGGCAACTTCCATCACCAAATCAACGCTGGACTCAAACAGACCACATAGCGACAGGGTATCGTTTGCGAGGGTCACTAAAAGATAACCGCTCCTTCTGGAACACATGTGTAGATTCCGATCATGCACTAGTTCGTGCACGTTCATGCTTCCAAATAAACTGACATAAAAAACTGTTGACAGGGATGCAGCTACGCCCTCAACTTGATCAGAACACCGAGTTCCTATTTAAGGAAGAAGAAGCTAAACGCTTATATATGATCCACATCAAGACTCCTCCTGAGGAAGCCCGACACAATATATAGTTAACTGTAGACACAGTTTTATTGGCTGTTAATAACCTAAAACCAAAAGTTAATAAGAGCCTTTGGATTTCTACCACCTCATCCGAACTGATTGAAGCAAGAAGACTGATTCCGGCGAGCTCAGAATACGATGAGGAGCGAAAGCTACTCAAATGCAAACTAACAAGAAGTCTTCGCAACGACCGTGCACAGTGGTGGGAAAAAGAGATGGAAAAGGCATAGGTGATAGGTAACACCAGACAACAACTATTTAGACTTACCAGGGAAACAGGTGGGAAAAGGCAAGTTATAAGTGAAACAATCTCCGAGAAAAATGGAGCCCTAGTTAGCTGTCAGGATAAACGACTGGAACGTTGGAAGGAACACTTTGAAGAGCTATTTAATTGGCCTACACACACGTGCAACTTACCAAGCATCCAACACCTCCTTGGTTGGGGTGCAAACATCGGCCCTCCATCCCTAACTGAGGTTACAGAAGCTGTCTGTAGTCTGAAACGACGTAAAGCAGAGGGAGCTGATGGAATAACTCCAGAGGTGTCTGTCTGCGTTAACTAAGGTATTAGGCAGCGTCTGGGAATCACAGATAGTTCCATCGGACTGGTGTTAGTCACTGATTATCCCGATACACAAGGAGCGAGACAAATCTTTCTATGATAATCACAGAGGAATTAGCTTGACTAACACAGTGTCTAAAGTCCTAGAACCAACAATCAAGAGTAGACTAAGTGGTGCTATGATGGGAATGTTGAGAAACTACATCGCACTGATCAACGCACTCACTCTATTCGAAATCATGAAATCAGCCAGGTGACAGCTCACAGAGAATTTCATCTCAAGTGGTGACAACCAGTGGAGTCCGTCCGATAGATGACCACTATTTGCATTTCTATTTAACTTCATCAGAAATGTACTAATCGACTTAATCCCAAGAGACGTCAGCGATTCAGGGATTGACTTCTTACCATCACGAAATAATCTCGTTGACTTAGAATATGCATATGATGAAGTCCTCCCTCCGAGGTGAAGATGCTGACAAAATGCAGAGTCTTCTGAACACCTCCAGAAGCAATCTTTGGATCCTTGGTGTCCGATTCACTCCTGCTATCAAATGTGCAATGATGCTGCGAGAGTGAACTACACCGACTCACTTCTAGCTTAAAGGTGGGAGTGAAATGGTGGAGTGTGTTGACCACTTCACTTATTTGAGAAGTTGTATCAGCCAACAACGGTGGGTTAATTACTGACGAAATCTCAGCACGGATACAGACGGGTTGTTTGGCATATACCTGCCAAATTACGCCATCTCTGGCATAGAAGTGATATCCGATTAGCTTTCAGCCAAAGGAAGTGTGTACTGGTCAACAGTTCGCTCCGTCCTCCTTTATAGTTGTGAGAGATATCCACTAGAAGTGGAAGACGTGAAAAGGCCGGCTAGCTGTCTTTGATCATAGGTGTATGTGTTCTATCTCCCATGTTAGATGGTATCATAGGGTGAGGAATATTGAGGTTAGGCTTCCGTCGAGTGCTGGGTAGGTGGGAGGGGAATCAATCGACGAGGTTGTGAAGCTATACCAATTGAAATGATTAGGACATGTATTACACATGAATGTCTAGCTATCGCCTTCCTCGACGGGGAATGTTAACTGGCATAGGATGGGTCAGAATGTAAACGAGCTGGTGGTGGTCGGACCAAAAGATGGCTTCATCATTCAATGAAATCCATACGAGTTATTTCAAACCAGCCAGTCACGTAGGGAGTTAGGTGGATACTGGTTTTCTGGTTGGTTGGGGTCCTCGAGATGGTAAAAACTAATGGCTGGAGACAATCGGTGATATAGCTCAAAATCGTTTTTAATGGCTGGCGCAGATGTATTCGCTCTTTTTCGTTAATAATATCCAACAAAACTCTACATATTCCACATACTACTATTCCCTTTCCCTCACACTTTGTTTATAATCTGCCTCTCTCTGAATCTATCTTCACTCTCTTCAATTTCTTTGTGTGATACATGGAGTGTGGCAACTTGGACTGCTGCACATTGATGCAAAGTTGTTTGTTGAAAGCAGTTAGTCGGTCATAGAAGAATCAACTTAATATTAGTGTTAAAAGTCCTGGTCTTATTACGTGTACTATCCGCAGTTGATCTCCATACCAATTTCAGCTAAATGAAGATGTCTCATGATTCTTCTATATTGGTTGCCTTTGATATCGTTATCCGTGCCGTCTGTAGTTGAAGAAATACTGACTGGATAAATGGAAGTGACTTCCTTTGGATTTATCCCGTTGATAATGATTGGTGCTTGTTGTTCTTGGTCCAGTATCCTCTTCACCTCCGTCTTCTCTAAGTTAGCTTGAAGTCCTGTCTTCGCTACCCGTCTTTTCTGCCAACTTGTTCGTTTTCGCCTGTAGGTCTTCGAGTTTGTTCGAAATCAGACATACATCACCGGCAAAGTGTAGATCTTCCTCAGTTTTCTTATCAGTTCAACGTATCCCTGTCTCCTCACTTCCCACAGTCTGACGCATAATCCTGTCGACCACATTCAGGAATATCATCGGTGTTAGTAGACTGTCTCGTCTTGCTCGTGTCTTCTAAATCAAAAGCTTCCACTGTGAATCCCTTGGTATGTGGCATCATATAGTTGTTGAATGAGGTTCATAAAGATTTGAGGCACGCCACAGTGTTGAAGTAGTTTCCAAATTACTTCGCGGTCAATTCTGTCGAAGGTCCTTTCAAAGTTGATGAAGTTGAGATAGAGACTTGACTGCCATTCTATACCGCGTTCCATAATGATGCATGGTTTTGTAGTCTGCTCAGTAGAGGATTTGCTTTTCTTGAGTCGAACTCGTTTCATGCAGAGTTTCGCATCCAGAATATCTTTTAATCTCTCTCAAACATATACATATTAACTTGTTTGTTTATTTTTCAGATACGATGCTATTATTGATGAATATATTCAACCGATTTCAAGCTTGTTATATGTGTTCATTACTAATTTCTCTAATCAGTTCATCCATCAATCGATGAAAATATATGAATCTACGTTCATAACTCAAAATTTATACAAAACCTGATCTAAAACTAGTTTTTGTTTCTAAACATTTCCATTACAAGTGCGCACTTTACAATGAGACCTTTGTTGCACTGTTATGCGACGGTATCATATGACATATGATAAGAATTTACTGCTTGAACCAATATCCGAAATTCGATATTTTCAAAATAAAACAAAAACCAAAAACGCGAATTGACAAGATAGTTATCATCGAGTGAAATAAGCAGTACTACGTATATATCCATAAACTTATAGAATGAAGACAAGCATCTGTCTGCTTAGCCATACAATTGAAACTTATTTTATCGATTGTCATTGATATCTATAAAGGTTCAACGCCCGTCAGGTACACTTTTCAATGCAAAACAGTTAAATAGTCAGGTGTATAAGCTCTTGTATTCCGGCTAATAAAATCTCACTTTTGACAGTTAGTGGTAGAAATTAAATGACCGCGAGAATTTGTTCAACAGAGGAGAGATTTTAATTTGTGGCTCAACGCTTAGAAATCAAGTTCATAATACAATAGTCTACCATTATTTTAAATATAGCTTGATTTCACACCGTAGTATTTGTACAAGTATGGAAATATTAGCATGTGATATCGGTAGCCCAAATTTTGCAGGCCGACTAATTGATATCAAATGTGCGTTGGCATGGGATCGAACCCCGTTCTAACGGAACCGCATACTGTACTACTGAATGACTGAGATGAGTAGCTGGATACCACTCACGTCAACCAGTACGGCTTATATGATCCGCTTTATACCACAAATGACAATCAAGAAAGCATGCATAAACACGTGACGAAAGTCACATATTATGACCTAAATGAAGTTTAAGGTCACAAAACTACCCAATTTTGACTCCATACAGATTAAATCCAAGGAAATATCTTCTTCAATGGTGTTTAAAATGTTTGAAAAGATAAAAGGGATGAAAAGCATCGCGACAAGCCATAAAATTGAATACATTCAGTGTTAACTAACTTCAACTGGTTCATAAGCCAGTGTTGAAATACTGGAAATTTTTATTTCCCATGACCAGATTATCCAAATATCAAAAGTGTTATACATTTTTACTGTATGATAATAATGATAATGATAAAAACAAAATATATATATATATATCATTAACAAATGGTGAAATTAAACATGAATACTTCGGAAATAATCTTACAATACAGTTGTAAATTATACGAATTAAAATTTATGCAGTATATGAAGTAATGACCGGTGGAAGGATGTATACAGGAGAGACAAATGGGGCGGGGAGAATGGATAAGGCGATGTGTGAATCACAGGCATTGAACGTGCTGACGATTTGTATTTGGTTCCATTCAAGAAAACAGGCTGATTTCGATTGTTACGTGAATTGGATCTGGATAAGATAAACACACATATACCGCTGGACCACAGATATAATTTCAGATGTTAACACGAACACGTTGAAGGTGGTGGATCTGGTTGTTTAGATTGTAATGGTATACCCTGAGGTGGTCTTGATGATGAAGATGATGCTCTGAATTCAGGATCTTGAAGTATCTATATATGATTTTAATTTGTTAAAATAAAGCATAAAATATATTTCCTTCTTTAGCAAACAATTACAGCATCATAAGAAAAAATGCAATGGATAGATAAGAGTCGGTTCTGAATCATCGGAATGAACTCTTGCAGAAATCTGCCTAAATGAAATCAGTCACACAACTACATGCACTACGAATCTTACAGTGACGTTTATGTTTAACAATATTCTACGGACAGAAAGCAATTGAGTACCATATGTGGCGGAAGTAAATAGAGGGAATATCCGTAATGTGTACCCGAGGCTAATCGGATGGTTTGTATGAGATTACTAAACGTTAGTTAAATTATGTCATACAACTTTGGCCATATCATATTCTATTTATGAAGTTACTGTTACAAACTATGCTTCCCGGTTAATCGATCTTCAATCTAGACTCGCATGTATGTATATAAGTACCATGAAAAAAGTATTGAACACCAACCCTTGCTACAAAGCTGAGGCCTTTCTGTAAAAATACTGGATTTCTATTTTACAGTTTATAAAAATAGTTAAGAGTGGATAAAATTAGTTACAACGATAAGCTTTTATTGCTACCAACGAACAACACTTCATTTCAGCAAAATTGACAAGTGAACATAGTTGCACGAAATCTGAGGAGATAATAGAAAATGAATGAAATACTTAACAACCAAACAAAACTACACATACATCGATAAGCCTCCAAGATGTAACCAAAGCTCTGCTACTACTCCTTGGCATTTGGTGGAGACTGAATTCTGTCAGTCAGGTTTTAAATGTGGTCATCAAGCTAGGTGCCCTGCTACTGTGGTGCATTCTGAACTGATGTGGTCGGATACAACTGGCAAGAAGCCCTGGCACATTTCAACAAGACATATTTGCAATCTTGAAGGGATCCATATCCCTTCCAGGATTCAAACCCGCTTCAGCCAGTGCTTTGGTCAAAGATGCCACCACAGATATGCCTTGCTAAAGAGTGTCAGTATTGCCTCCAACTATCTCATAAATCATACATACACTGCCAGAAGTCAATGCAAATAATAAAGTGAATCAGCCACCCACTTGTTGCATAGTTTAAGAGAAGTCGCTTATAACAGTTACTTACGAGATATGTTGACTACATATTCTCAATGAAAAACACTACCAACACACAGTGAGGAATGATTTAGTAATCAGAATCGCTACACTTTGTCAAAGTTACGGGTCAATGAATGATATTGAACCGAAAATTGGTACAAAAAAGAGTTGTTCTATTATTACGGTGAATACAATATCCAAAATATCTCGAAACCAAACTATTATCCGGGTAACTGAGTTAGCGTATACTTCCAGGAAGAAGTGTATCAGTTCAAGCTACCACATCTAAAAAGCCACACATAAGAGAAACTTAATAACACTACAGCGGAAAGACGTATGAAGCAGAGAATAACTAAATGAAGACTAGTAGAGTTATTTGGAATACCGAAATTGACAAAGGGTGAAGGCGTTTGAAAATTGTGAGCGATTTTAAGCGTTTCCACAGGAAACATTTCCCACGACTGAATCTGAAAAATTCACCTTAAGGGTGTCAGGAGACTCCTCAGCTAGTTCACGAGGACTAGCAAGTGTAGGGATAGAATTGAGTGTTAGAGCTGAAAAATCCATTCTTGACTGGATCCTAGTAGATAGTAGTACGTGTGTGGTCCTCCTGAACGGGTCTGTTAAAAGAAGGAAGGACGGTGTTACCTGTGTTTATCTTTTCTTAGTCTCCGCTCACGCCCAAACCAACTGCAGTTCGGATGAATTAAGGATCATTTCTACCGAAAACTGTCTAGTTTTCTGAGAAAAGCAAAACGCTCAGAAGTATTTGTTTCAGTAAGCAACATCAGCTACAAAGTAAGCAAGCTTGGGGAGAGGGAAGTATACTGGTGGTTCTCTGACAACGAATCGCCAAAGGTGATGCATTTCTACAGTCCTGTTCAGATAAACATCAATCCAAAAACTTGAACGTGTGATAAAGAAACAGGGGAAAGATAAATAAAATCAAAAACGATTTACAAATATCAGTATTATCTCTAAATTTATTTCATTATTACAGTGTCAATTGTCTGTATAAGTGCCAATGTGGATTACTACCTTAATGAATCATTTTTCTTTCTTTTCAGGACAGTTCAATGCATCTACTTGACGATGGGGAGAATTAGTACAAGTGCAATCAGATATCAAATTACAAGGCAATCATCCTACTTGTGTGTATTAATCGCAACTATAATTGTTCATTAATCCTAAAGAATTAATTTACCGAAATCTTGTAAACTGTTTTCCTTTAACCACAAAAAAAATGAAATATAATATTTTTCGGTAAAATACCTTGATTTGACTTTTGAGTTGTTTGACGTAATCAATATAAGGCTATAGTAAATGAGTGATAGGGGGGAAATTTACCAGGTTAACGGTGGAATATTCGTTAAAGAGGGGGACAAATTATGGTGGTAATATTCGATTAAAGAATAGACAAATTCTAGAGACACTATGGGGAAATAATGGGGATTGAATGGGGAAAATGGGTTAAATGTGGGCACAAAATGATGAAATTATGGGGAGAATACGGGGAAAATGGGGTAATTGTGGGGACTGAATGGGGAAAATCGGGTAATTGTGGGGACAGAATGGGGACAACGGGACTTTACAAAATGGGGAAAAGGCGACAAAAATGGGGACAAAATGGGGTGAATGGGGAAAATGAGGAAAATCTTACTTTTTCCCCATTTTGTCCCCATTTTTACTCTATTGTCCCCATTTTGTCCCCATTTGGAACACTATTTTCCCCAGTTTTGTCGAATTCGGCGACTTTGCTTAACGTCTTTTAAAGATCCAGACCACAAAGCATTGAGTAAATAGATTGGATTTTAAAATTCAAGAGCAAAAATTACTAAAAATGTTAAAATTTCAACCTGAAATATGTTATGAGGGTTTCGAATCCTCAAATATGTACATCAAAATCCTAACCTTGAAGTGCAAATTCTTTCCGAAAATTTGCCGTTAAATGTTCAGTATAACGTATGAGTTCGGGCTTTACTCACGTAAACCACTTATTTTGTCAATGCTGACTACTCTATGCAGGCGTATCTTTCTATGTCTTCGATGAGTTCCAATGCAATATACATAACACACACTACATGTCATTCTACCAAGTTCAGTAAGACTTATCAAGTGGATTGCTGTTTACGATTTGTTCCTAATTAGTCTTGGTGCTAGCAGTTGATATTTGACATGTCAAAAGAATTCCTAGGCTGACTCACAGCAATCCGAAAACTTGAACGTGTGATAAAGAAACAGGGGAAAGATAAATAAAATCAAAAACGATTTACAAATATCAGTATTATCTCTAAATTTATTTCATTATTACAGTGTCAATTGTCTGTATAAGTGCCAATGTGGATTACTACCTTAATGAATCATTTTTCTTTCTTTTCAGGACAGTTCAATGCATCTACTTGACGATGGGGAGAATTAGTACAAGTGCAATCAGATGTCAAATTACAAGGCAATCATTCTACTTGTGTGTATTAATCGCAACTATAATTGTTCATTAATCCTAAAGAATTAATTTACCGAAATCTTGTAAACTGTTTTCCTTTAACTCCAACAATTCAAATATAATTTTGTCCTGTAAAAAACCTTGATTTGACTTTTGAGTTGTTTGACGTAATCAATATAAGGCTATAGTAAATGAGTGATAGGGGGGAAATTTACCAGGTTAACGGTGGAATATTCGTTAAAAAGGGAGACAAATTAAGGTGGTAATATTCGATTAAAGAATAGAGAAATTCCGGGGACAGTATAAGGAAATAATGGGGATTGAATGGGGAAAATGGGGTAATTGTGGGGACAAAATGGGGAAATTATGGGGAGAATACGGGGAAAATGGGGTAATTGTGGGGACAGAATGGGGAAAATGGGGTAATTGTGGGGACAGAATGGGGACAACGGGACTTTACAAAATGGGGAAAAGGTGACAAAAATGGGGACAAAATGGGGAGAATGGGGAAAAGGGGGAGAATCTTACTATTTCCCCATTTTGTCCCCATTTTAGACACGATTTTCCCCATTTTTGTCGATTTGGAACACTATTTTCCCCAGTTTTGTCGAATTCGGCGACTTTGCTTAACGTCTTTTAAAGATCCAGACCACAAAGCATTGAGTAAATAGATTGGATTTTAAAATTCAAGAGCAAAAATTACTAAAAATGTTAAAATTTCAACCTGAAATATGTTATGAGGGTTTCGAATCCTCAAATATGTACATCAAAATCCTAACCTTGAAGTGCAAATTCTTTCCGAAAATTTGCCGTTAAATGTTCAGTATAACGTATGAGTTCGGGCTTTACTCACGTAAACCACTTATTTTGTCAATGCTGACTACTCTATGCAGGCGTATCTTTCTATGTCTTCGATGAGTTCCAATGCAATATACATAACACACACTACATGTCATTCTACCAAGTTCAGTAAGACTTATCAAGTGGATTGCTGTTTACGATTTGTTCCTAATTAGTCTTGGTGCTAGCAGTTGATATTTGACATGTCAAAAGAATTCCTAGGCTGACTCACAGCAATCCGAAAACTTGAACGTGTGATAAAGAAACAGGGGAAAGATAAATAAAATCAAAAACGATTTACAAATATCAGTATTATCTCTAAATTTATTTCATTATTACAGTGTCAATTGTCTGTATAAGTGCCAATGTGGATTACTACCTTAATGAATCATTTTTCTTTCTTTTCAGGACAGTTCAATGCATCTACTTGACGATGGGGAGAATTAGTACAAGTGCAATCAGATGTCAAATTACAAGGCAATCATTCTACTTGTGTGTATTAATCGCAACTATAATTGTTCATTAATCCTAAAGAATTAATTTACCGAAATCTTGTAAACTGTTTTCCTTTAACTCCAACAATTCAAATATAATTTTGTCCTGTAAAAAACCTTGATTTGACTTTTGAGTTGTTTGACGTAATCAATATAAGGCTATAGTAAATGAGTGATAGGGGGGAAATTTACCAGGTTAACGGTGGAATATTCGTTAAAAAGGGAGACAAATTAAGGTGGTAATATTCGATTAAAGAATAGAGAAATTCCGGGGACAGTATAAGGAAATAATGGGGATTGAATGGGGAAAATGGGGTAATTGTGGGGACAAAATGGGGAAATTATGGGGAGAATACGGGGAAAATGGGGTAATTGTGGGGACAGAATGGGGAAAATGGGGTAATTGTGGGGACAGAATGGGGACAACGGGACTTTACAAAATGGGGAAAAGGGGACAAAAATGGGGACAAAATGGGGAGAATGGGGAAAAGGGGGAGAATCTTACTATTTCCCCATTTTGTCCCCATTTTAGACACGATTTTCCCCATTTTTGTCGATTTGGAACACTATTTTCCCCAGTTTTGTCGAATTCGGCGACTTTGCTTAACGTCTTTTAAAGATCCAGACCACAAAGCATTGAGTAAATAGATTGGATTTTAAAATTCAAGAGCAAAAATTACTAAAAATGTTAAAATTTCAACCTGAAATATGTTATGAGGGTTTCGAATCCTCAAATATGTACATCAAAATCCTAACCTTGAAGTGCAAATTCTTTCCGAAAATTTGCCGTTAAATGTTCAGTATAACGTATGAGTTCGGGCTTTACTCACGTAAACCACTTATTTTGTCAATGCTGACTACTCTATGCAGGCGTATCTTTCTATGTCTTCGATGAGTTCCAATGCAATATACATAACACACACTACATGTCATTCTACCAAGTTCAGTAAGACTTATCAAGTGGATTGCTGTTTACGATTTGTTCCTAATTAGTCTTGGTGCTAGCAGTTGATATTTGACATGTCAAAAGAATTCCTAGGCTGACTCACAGCAATCCGAAAACTTGAACGTGTGATAAAGAAACAGGGGAAAGATAAATAAAATCAAAAACGATTTACAAATATCAGTATTATCTCTAAATTTATTTCATTATTACAGTGTCAATTGTCTGTATAAGTGCCAATGTGGATTACTACCTTAATGAATCATTTTTCTTTCTTTTCAGGACAGTTCAATGCATCTACTTGACGATGGGGAGAATTAGTACAAGTGCAATCAGATGTCAAATTACAAGGCAATCATTCTACTTGTGTGTATTAATCGCAACTATAATTGTTCATTAATCCTAAAGAATTAATTTACCGAAATCTTGTAAACTGTTTTCCTTTAACCCCAAAAATTCAAATATAATATTTTCCGGTAAAAAACCTTGATTTGACTTTTGAGTTGTTTGACGTAATCAATATAAGGCTATAGTAAATGAGTGATAGGGGGGAAATTTACCAGGTTAACGGTGGAATATTCGTTAAAAAGGGAGACAAATTAAGGTGGTAATATTCGATTAAAGAATAGAGAAATTCCGGGGACAGTATAAGGAAATAATGGGGATTGAATGGGGAAAATGGGGTAATTGTGGGGACAAAATGGGGAAATTATGGGGAGAATACGGGGAAAATGGGGTAATTGTGGGGACAGAATGGGGAAAATGGGGTAATTGTGGGGACAGAATGGGGACAACGGGACTTTACAAAATGGGGAAAAGGCGACAAAAATGGGGACAAAATGGGGAGAATGGGGAAAATGAGGAGAATCTTACTATTTCCCCATTTTGTCCCCATTTTAGACACGATTTTCCCCATTTTTCTCGATTTGGAACACTATTTTCCCCAGTTTTGTCGAATTCGGCGACTTTGCTTAACGTCTTTTAAAGATCCAGACCACAAAGCATTGAGTAAATAGATTGGATTTTAAAATTCAAGAGCAAAAATTACTAAAAATGTTAAAATTTCAACCTGAAATATGTTATGAGGGTTTCGAATCCTCAAATATGTACATCAAAATCCTAACCTTGAAGTGCAAATTCTTTCCGAAAATTTGCCGTTAAATGTTCAGTATAACGTATGAGTTCGGGCTTTACTCACGTAAACCACTTATTTTGTCAATGCTGACTACTCTATGCAGGCGTATCTTTCTATGTCTTCGATGAGTTCCAATGCAATATACATAACACACACTACATGTCATTCTACCAAGTTCAGTAAGACTTATCAAGTGGATTGCTGTTTACGATTTGTTCCTAATTAGTCTTGGTGCTAGCAGTTGATATTTGACATGTCAAAAGAATTCCTAGGCTGACTCACAGCAATCCGAAAACTTGAACGTGTGATAAAGAAACAGGGGAAAGATAAATAAAATCAAAAACGATTTACAAATATCAGTATTATCTCTAAATTTATTTCATTATTACAGTGTCAATTGTCTGTATAAGTGCCAATGTGGATTACTACCTTAATGAATCATTTTTCTTTCTTTTCAGGACAGTTCAATGCATCTACTTGACGATGGGGAGAATTAGTACAAGTGCAATCAGATGTCAAATTACAAGGCAATCATTCTACTTGTGTGTATTAATCGCAACTATAATTGTTCATTAATCCTAAAGAATTAATTTACCGAAATCTTGTAAACTGTTTTCCTTTAACTCCAACAATTCAAATATAATATTTTTCGGTAAAAAACCTTGATTTGACTTTTGAGTTGTTTGACGTAATCAATATAAGGCTATAGTAAATGAGTGATAGGGGGGAAATTTACCAGGTTAACGGTGGAATATTCGTTAAAAAGGGAGACAAATTAAGGTGGTAATATTCGATTAAAGAATAGAGAAATTCCGGGGACAGTATAAGGAAATAATGGGGATTGAATGGGGAAAATGGGTTAATTGTGGGGACAAAATGGGGAAATTATGGGGAGAATACGGGGAAAATGGGGTAATTGTGGGGACAGAATGGGGAAAATCGGGTAATTGTGGGGACAGAATGGGGACAACGGGACTTTACAAAATGGGGAAAAGGCGACAAAAATGGGGACAAAATGGGGTGAATGGGGAAAATGAGGAAAATCTTACTTTTTCCCCATTTTGTCCCCATTTTTGACACTATTTTCCCCATTTTTCTCGATTTGGGTTGGAACACTATTTTCCCCAGTTTTGTCGAATTCGGCGACTTTGCTTAACGTCTTTTAAAGATCCAGACCACAAAGCATTGAGTAAATAGATTGGATTTTAAAATTCAAGAGCAAAAATTACTAAAAATGTTAAAATTTCAACCTGAAATATGTTATGAGGGTTTCGAATCCTCAAATATGTACATCAAAATCCTAACCTTGAAGTGCAAATTCTTTCCGAAAATTTGCCGTTAAATGTTCAGTATAACGTATGAGTTCGGGCTTTACTCACGTAAACCACTTATTTTGTCAATGCTGACTACTCTATGCAGGCGTATCTTTCTATGTCTTCGATGAGTTCCAATGCAATATACATAACACACACTACATGTCATTCTACCAAGTTCAGTAAGACTTATCAAGTGGATTGCTGTTTACGATTTGTTCCTAATTAGTCTTGGTGCTAGCAGTTGATATTTGACATGTCAAAAGAATTCCTAGGCTGACTCACAGCAATCCGAAAACTTGAACGTGTGATAAAGAAACAGGGGAAAGATAAATAAAATCAAAAACGATTTACAAATATCAGTATTATCTCTAAATTTATTTCATTATTACAGTGTCAATTGTCTGTATAAGTGCCAATGTGGATTACTACCTTAATGAATCATTTTTCTTTCTTTTCAGGACAGTTCAATGCATCTACTTGACGATGGGGAGAATTAGTACAAGTGCAATCAGATGTCAAATTACAAGGCAATCATTCTACTTGTGTGTATTAATCGCAACTATAATTGTTCATTAATCCTAAAGAATTAATTTACCGAAATCTTGTAAACTGTTTTCCTTTAACCCCAAAAATTCAAATATAATATTTTTCGGTAAAAAACCTTGATTTGACTTTTGAGTTGTTTGACGTAATCAATATAAGGCTATAGTAAATGAGTGATAGGGGGGAAATTTACCAGGTTAACGGTGGAATATTCGTTAAAAAGGGAGACAAATTAAGGTGGTAATATTCGATTAAAGAATAGAGAAATTCTAGGGACACTATGGGGAAATAATGGGGATTGAATGGGGAAAATGGGTTAATTGTGGGGACAAAATGGTGAAATTATGGGGAGAATACGGGGAAAATGGGGTAATTGTGGGGACAGAATGGGGAAAATCGGGTAATTGTGGGGACAGAATGGGGACAACGGGACTTTACAAAATGGGGAAAAGGCGACAAAAATGGGGACAAAATGGGGTGAATGGGGAAAATGAGGAAAATCTTACTTTTTCCCCATTTTGTCCCCATTTTAACACGATTTTCCCCATTTTTCCCCATTTGGAACACGATTTTCCCCAGTTTTGTCGAATTCGGCGACTTTGCTTAACGTCTTTTAAAGATCCAGACCACAAAGCATTGAGTAAATAGATTGGATTTTAAAATTCAAGAGCAAAAATTACTAAAAATGTTAAAATTTCAAAAGAAGGAAGGACGGTGTTACCTGTGTTTATCATTTCTTAGTCTCCGCTCACGCCCAAACCAACTGCAGTTCGGATGAATTAAGGATCATTTCTACCGAAAACTGTCTATTTTTCTGAGAAAAGCAAAACGCTCAGAAGTATTTGTTTCAGTAAGCAACATCAGCTACAAAGTAAGCAAGCTTGGGGAGAGGGAAGTATACTGGTGGTTCTCTGACAACGAATCGCCAAAGGTGATGCATTTCTACAGTCCTGTTCAGATAAACATCAATCCAAAAACTTGAACGTGTGATAAAGAAACAGGGAAAGATAAATAAAATCAAAAACGATTTACAAATATCAGTATTATCTCTAAATTTATTTCATTATTACAGTGTCAATTGTCTGTATAAGTGCCAATGTGGATTACTACCTTAATGAATCATTTTTCTTTCTTTTCAGGACAGTTCAATGCATCTACTTGACGATGGGGAGAATTAGTACAAGTGCAATCAGATGTCAAATTACAAGGCAATCATTCCAATTGTGTGTATTAATCGCAACTATAATTGTTCATTAATCCTAAAGAATTAATTTACCGAAATCTTGTAAACTGTTTTCCTCTAACCCCCCCCCCTTTAAAAAAAATAATAAATGATATATAATATTTTCGGTAAAATCCTTGATTTGACTTTTGAGTTGTTTGACGTAATCAATATAAGGCTATAGTAAATGAGTGATAGGGGGGAATTTACCAGGTTAACGGTGGAATATTCGTTAAAAAGGATACAAATTAAGGTGGTAATATTCGATTAAAGAATAGAGAAATTCTAGGGACACCATGGGGAAATTATGCGAATTCTGGGGACAGAATAGGGGAACTGTGGGGAGAAAATGGGGAAATTATGGGGACTGAACCGGGAAAATGGGGTAACAGTGGGGACAGAATGGGGAAATGGTGCTGACAATATTGGGAAAATTGGAAATAGTGGGGACCGTATGGGGAAAATGGTGTAACAGTGGGGACAGAATGGGGAAATTGTGGGACAAAATGGGGAAATGTGGGGACAAAATGGGGAAAATGGAGTAATTGCGGACAAAACGTGGAAAATGAAGTAATTGTTGGGACAGAATTGGAAATTTTCGGGAAAAATAGGGAAAAAGGAGAAAGAGTGGCGAACGTATGGGATAATGGATCAGTTTTAGCAACTATGATTATGAGAATTCATGTCTTTTTTCACCGTCATATTTTGTGAAAAATATTGTTCATCAATGTGACTACATGGGTAGAGCAAATGAATTCGCCAAAAATAGCCTGTCTGCTGAACTACTTGTCTTACCTTCCCATTAAAACACAGAAGGTAGATAGAGAATGGAAGGTTGGGGTGCGTAGTTTGACTACTTTGTAACTTGTGATGTTGGAAGACAATCCTGTGTCCTCCTCCGCTTCTTGGGAATTTTTGCTAAATCTATCGAGAGGTTAGAATAAGTCACATCATGGATAGTTAATGGCTTCTTTGCATTATTTCGAAATAGATGAGACAGAAAGTCATTGATAAACTGAAATTGCAGATTTATTAATTAAGATAAAATGAATATGATTCTCAAAATTATTTCTCTTGAAGACCATGAGGTTTACTATGTTAGTCAGTGCTGACTTGAAGTTTAATCGCTTATGAAAATTATAAGTGTATAATTGTAGATAGTAGAGATTCAAACTAGAATGAATGCACAACCAGAATAGTCTGATTTCCAGTGTTATTTTAATTCAGACCGGGAATTTTTCGATTTTTTTTTCAAAAGATAGTGAGTCAAGTAGCAAATCTTCGCCTTTATACATTAAAATGTTCAGTGTTTTAATAGTATCACTTGCCGCTGAATTTGGGTCGATGTGTAGCGTCTGTTTGTTAGTGCTTATAATTACCAAATTTACTATAAAATAAATAGTAGTATTAATAATAGTAAGCACTTGAAACAGGTGATTATGTAACAGACTAAACCACACACTGATAACTAGGGAGTAGTAGACATTTAATTCGTCCTAGTTTAGGTTTGCTGGTGGGAGGGGGTTAAACCCATGAGCTTCAGATCATGAGACGAATCCTTTGATTATTTAGCTAGTGGGCTATTGGACTCCGTCCCTAGTATACAATGCCTCCCTAACTGATAGCACTTCTTGATATACCTTTAAGACACTTAAATCTCTGGAAACCTGGGAAGCATCGTCTCAACTACAGGCAGAACTGACGAGGATATCAAAGCCAGAATCGGAAAAGCAAGACAAGCTTTCATTACTCTCAAATCTGTGTGGAGGTCAACAGCACTCAGCATCAAAAATAAGATCCGGATTTTCAACTCTAATGTGAAGTCAGTGCTACTATACGGATCAGAGACTTGGCGAGTCATAAAGAGCACCTCAAACACACTCCAAACCTTCATTAACAGCTGTCTCCGCTCAATACTCAAGATCAGATGGCCAGAAAAGATCAGCAACAGGGATCTCTGGGAGCGAACCAATCAGGAACCGATTGTGAAACGAATAGGCAGAAAGAAATGGAGATGGATTGGCCATACGCTGAGGAAACCATCAAGTGACATCACTAGACAAGCCCTCGAATGGAACCCGAAAGGGAGGTGGCGAGTTGGTCGTCCAAGGGTGACTTGGAGGAGATCATGTGAGGAGGAGATGAAAGCATGTGGACAGACCTGGAGCAGGGTGAAAAAATTGTCAGAAAACCGAAGGCAATGGAGGTGCGCAGCTGAAGCCCTATGTTCCTCTAGGAACTAAAGGATACAATAATAATAATAATAAGAGGTAAATTGCTTAAAAAGATGGCCTACTTTTAAAACACTTTTCCAGAGGAATTTAAGTGGCTTCCTAATTTCATTTTTGGTTGATGAAGGTCTGCATTGTATGAACTATAGGTATTTCTTTAACATTGAAGACATTTAACGGATTGTTCAGGTTTTTCTATGCTCCACTACTGAAGTAAACTGTAACGTTTATTTAATCAGAAATTTAAATTTAAATATTAATTAATCATCCTAGTGGTCTTTTTTGTTTCAAAAACATTGGTCTAAAACTTAGAGCTCACAATTACCAATGGTGAGTATGTGAAGGATAAGATGGGTTGTATTTTTTTTAATACTTGCAACTGTGTACTGTTCATGTTGTTGTTCTAGACGTTGTCACTGTGTTGTTGCCATCGTTACCATTGTGTTCTATTTATGTTTGATTTCTTTTTGGTTTTGGTTCAACTTTTTGGGAAAGAGGTTTCAGTGCTTAAAAAAACGAATTAATTTCATAAAACACAAATGTCTTTTTAGTCACATAAAAATTGATGACTTAAGGTGAAATGATAGAGCGTCGAACTAGTAACTCGAATGCCCTTGACTAGTTTGTATCCTGCCACGATCAGGATTGCATTTCGCCTATTGTATTAATAATGGTTTCAAGGTTGATTATGAATCGACTTCAGTTAGAGAACCACGCTTAAGCCATCAAGTAGTACTGAACAGCAGTTTCGTCCTTGTTAGAGACACTTCATAAGAATATAGCATTGGTGGTACACTGGATCTCGTCCGAGGAGCTTAATAGCTAACGAGCTCACCTTGTAACCTGAAGGTCCTGTGTGAAGGGTCACGAACAATGTCGAAACAGCTGACGATTACCCCCCTCGAGTGGTTTCAAGTGGTTCTCTAACTGATACTCACTACATGATCAGTGCCGAAGTGAATCAAATCCCTGTAAACCAATCCCTGAAAATAATAACACTTTATCAGCCTAAAGTTACACCAGGTAGCCTTACCTTTAAATCTTTTACTTTGTCGATTTCTTTGTAATTAGACTTTGATCAGGTTCTACGCAGCAAGTGATATCATGCATCGAGTCCACTGTTTGGTGCAGACTGAATTACATCAGTCATTGCATTTTATATCAGTCAACCGTAGGTCTTCATTGTTTACCCATTGATATATTTCTAATATTGTTTTGAAGAAGTCATTCCCAGGACTATCTGGTATCCAGTGGTAATATTAGTGTGCATGGTTCACTGGTATCATCCTTACCAACCATGAACGTGGTTACCATTCGACTCCCAGAGAACATATTCCTAAACCCTGCTTAGTTTACTAAGTGGAAGTAAGCCCTGTGAAAAAAATATCGGGTGTGAAGCTATCAACCTCATCTCATAAAAGTAGAACTTTCGTCAAGGAAAGTTCAGAAACTTGAGGCCCTATGTTCTTCAGGGAACTCGAAGAAAACAATAGAAGTGCTAATACTAAGTATATTTGGCATTTAAGATTATTTAACTAACTAAACGGCAGTAAACAAATCATTCAGCGCCATGGAAGCTCGACAAATGCTACTGAGTGGTCTACGTGAATTTTAACTACTTATAATGAGTTGCTGATATTAGATGGTTGGGAAAGGAAGTATTAGACCTAGGTTTCGTGATGATTGACGCTCGTCAGCAAGGCGTATCTACAATCTTGAATGAACTCCCATCTTGCCTGAGATTTGAACCCAGAGCTTGAGTCAAAGATACTACCACTAAGCTATACGTGGTCGCGATTGACCTCTTGTAGGACTGTAGTGGATACTTGGATGATACACTAGTTAGTAGCTAGTGTAATGTATCTGGTCCTTTGTTTGCTACAGATTGAATTCTATCAGTGAAGTTTGCAGTGTGGCCATACATTTTTATGATGAATGAATGCTAATATAGTGTTCATTGTAAAATGGCATAAGATAGGGAATTACTGGAACCTTGACCTCAGTAGAGCGCTATTCCCCAAGATGTCACTATTGCCATACACTGTCTTATTTTGGGTATCTATTGTCGCATAAAGAATTAAAAAAAGTTAGCACTACAAGGCCACTTATTTCTAACCCATTGGTTGAATTCTGATGTGTACTAAATCTCGACTGAGTGACTTAAAGACAGAGAACTTCTCGAAAGAAAGTGTCAGTTCAAGATGCGGTACTTTATATCTTTAGCAGAGATCAGATCTTCTACAGTTTTGAGTGGTTCTCTAAATGATTTCGGTTTATGTAGAAGTCTATATTGAAATCAATCAAACTGGAACAAAAGCAACAGCTTAGTTAACATCCTAAAAAACTGATGACTGAGTTGGTGCCTCGTAAACAAAAGACTTTTGTGCTATTTGTGAATGTATATCATCTTTGACGTAGATATGACTTCCAGTTATCGATAGAAGGATATGTGTATTGAATGTTAGTTCTCTCAGTTGTTCTCTATGACCGTGATACATGGCCACTGAAATTGGAAGACATGAAAGGGTAGGTTTCTTTTACTGCTTGTGTTTTCATTTTGTCTCATGTGCTAAGTGGCATAATTTGCAGAGTAATATTGACATAAGGCGTAGACTATTAGATAAGGAGGTTATGTCAGTCAACTGAAATAGCTAGGACAGGTGTTGCGCATGCCAAGCCATGATATGCTTCATGGAACAATCTTAGCTGGAAAAAAGTTAGGGCTGGTCAAATCAAAACCTGGAGTCAAAACCATGAGGTCTTTGACTGTTAGTTTGAGCCACATAGTGTACGCTGCCTGGTTGGCGTCCTCGGTACATCAAAAACTAATGGCTAGAGATCGCTGGTGGCTCACAACATGGCTCAAAACAATCCTCAGTGGCACAAATGCATTCACTCTTTGTTATCTCCTATGTGTTTCCCGTGTCGCTGTTTTTTTCTTACATATTTCTGCTCATTGTAGTTCTTTTGACTGTTTTGTTTTCTCTATTTTTGTGTTAAATCGTCTGTGGTAAGTTGAACTGGTGCACTTCTGTACGAATTTCTATGTTGAAATTCAGTCAGTGGTTCATTATTAAAAAATTATATACAAAGGACGTAACAGATGCTGCGTGATCAGTGACTACTATAAGTTGTAGTTTCGATGGATTAATACCTTTAGGTTCTCCTTCGCTAGGCCAAGCTAAGGGGTGCTGTCGAACGTGGTGAGATATGTTCCTCGACGAACGTTCTATGTCCCTAGCTCTGGAAGAGCAGGTGAACATATAAATACATACGGAATTAGCCAATCGAGGTAACATTTCCTTGGTACTAAGGTGCACCAGCGGACGGTTAGAGTAGGTTATTCGTAAAGTGGCAGCAAAACGGTTTTTTTCAATGATTTTGTAAGACTATTTCTGTGGATTTCATTCGCAGTGTCACTTCTAAATTTAAAGTTTAGATGCAACACTTTCTTAGCTAAACTATTCCTCTCTGTATTTCTTTCATTATATGCGATGAGAGCTGAGATTTGGAAGACATCCTGAAGGTATTCACTGACAGTCATCCTACTTTAGAATAAGAAACTGATGAATAAAGGACAGTTGGAGAGTTGTTGAAAAGACCTATTTACAGAAAATGGAATTGCTTGGGACAACTGACCAACTTTTACAGTGTTATTCCCATAGACAGAAAAAGGAATTTAATTCGTTCTCTAGCACATGGATCTGGAGAATTTCTAGTGGAGACAGTGTTAATGATGTACTTAAACAGTTGAAAGAAGCCTTCACAGAGAATGGGTATCCAGTAAACTTCGTCGAGAGCAATAGCTATATATATGAAAGAAAGATAGAGAAAGACAGGATAATGTTGCCTCCAGTATTAGAATTTAGGGGTAATACTCTGATGGAATCCCATAGAAATCATCTGACAAGGTCAGGGAGCAAAACGTCCTTTGTAGCCGCTTTATGAACAACCTACTCCAACTGTCCATATAAGTGATTGTTTTAAAGCGTTCACTATAAAGATAGTGATAAAGCTGATCATTATGATTAGAATTGTTTCTTATCACTTGATCTTTCATAAATTTTAGGCTGTTGATGCTACAGCTGATGCAGATATTCAAAAAGAATTTTCAAGACAAAGAGAACATCTTGAACGATCTGTAATTGGATTAAGACAAAAATTAGCTCGGGATAGTGAAATGCATCGTGCAGATTATATTCGTATAATGCAAGTGAGTAATTTGCTTCGTTTTGTTTCTAAACAGCATAACTTTTATTTATCTTTTTAAAATGTTCAATGTTCTTGTGAATGATTAATAATCAGGAGTAGTGAATAAGTGTTTTTCTTTCAGGCGATGATAAATCAAAATTTTGCTAGGATAGTCAATTCTGCCTTCGTAGGTAGTTTGGTGGTCGATGTAGCTTCATAGCGAAGACTGTCTTGAGATTAATTGGCTCATGAACTTACCAATTAATAAGGAATTAGAAACAGGTGTGTATCAGGTTAAGTCATCACACTTTTCCAAGGCATTCATAAAATAAGATAACAAAGAAGTAACAATACTACAATGGACAGATATGCAGATCCATTTTATTTCACTTTTGAAGGTGAACACTTTTGACAGTTGGATGGCATTGCTATGAGGAGTCTATTAACACCACTGCTGGCTGATGTTTATGTGTCTTCGATTGAAAATCTGGTAGGTGATTTGATCACTACTGTGCATTTTCATAGGAGATACATTGATGATGTTATTTGTGATATGCAATAAGCATGGAGATGCAACTTATCTACTGAATAGACTTAGCTGTGTAAAACACCACATCTATCTTAAATGCGAAACGGAAGGTCCCAACCAGTTTGTATTCGTAGACATACTTTTGAAGAGGGGAGAGAATGATTAAGAAAATCTATCGATTTATAGAAAGCCAACTTGGACATGGTAGGATTTTAATTTTCACGGTTTATGTCCATTAGAATAGAAGGGAGGCCTGGTTGAGTGCTCATTTAAGAGGATTAAGTATACATGATAAGAATGAAATATTGGCGGATAAACTTGTCGTAAACGGATTTCCTTTGTAGTTTGTGAGCCGGTGTAGAGGTTAGATACTTCCGAAAGCTTTAGTCTAATATGCCCCAATGAAAAATGTCTATCAAAGTACCTTACAACGGGGAAGTTACTGGTGGAATTTTAAGACAGCTTAAATTTTGTCATTCGTAAAATTTGTTCAAGCAACTAGGCTTATAATTATCGAGAAAGCCGAAAACATGCTATACCACAAGCCTCAACATTTAAACAAGTGTTTATGTCACGCTCATATTGCATATCAATTTACATGTGCGTTCGGGTTGTCACACATACATAGAGAAGAATGATGACACTTTGAATGTGAGGGTGTCACGACATAACTGAATTGTGAAACCTCAATAAAAGCATATAACAGACTACCAGTCACGTCCATAGTTGTGATTCACAAGATTGATATCAGGAAAGATTTCAGAACTACCTAATATAAACCGTTAGGAGCGTATACTGAAATACTCTGAGCATATAGCACTCTACTCCTAACCTTATTATATTATTGATAATATTGCTTATCTTAGCTTGTTTTCAAGCTTCTTCAGCAGAAGAAGCTGTGGCTTACACAGCGAAACGTTCAGAAAAATCTTGTTTTGATTTTCTTAACACTCTAGGATTAATTTAAATAATTTATAATGAATCAATCTGACTCGGTGCTCAAATTATTCCAGGAAGTTCGTAACACGAAATATTCGCCTAGTATCAGAACTCATTATTGACGCATAGTTCAAAATGAGCTTAGCATTATCGTAAGCTTGTGATCCAAGAAGACAGAATGTAAAGATACTTATCCACATCTTCAACTTCCAAATGTCAAGTTTTACGGTCGTAAAGTAGGACAGAGGAAACTTCCGCACAGTACACGCGTCCATCTATATAAGATTGCTTTAAAAGTGATGTGATATTCCCCTTGATCTAAAATTTAGAGTGATGGCGTTATCTGTCCGTTCAAAATTTAGAATTATAATCACTTGACTGCTATGTCATAAATGGTCTTTTGTAAAAAAAAAAGTATTAATCGTCATTCTTTGGGTTTGTGAAAAACAACTGTTTCTGATTAATTTCTGTAGAATCAGCCGTCCAAATTATACTACTGATTATTATTGAGTAGTACGTTTGTTATCTTTCATAATTTTTCTACTACACTTATATACAAAATGAAGTGTCTACTTTTAACCTACACTAGTAAGACAGGTAGTTGAAAGGGAAAATCGATGTCATGAAATGAGGAGAAATAAAGGGAAATTTAAATTTCCAGTAATTCTGACTATTTTATCTAACTGCGTTCATGTCTTTGTGTGTTTGGTTAGTCATCTGCCTTTCCTCGTAACGTGGTGTTACGTAGGATCTCAGGCGAATAGTCCTAAAGAAGGAGACCGAAACAAATGCTCAATACTAATTGATTTCCATGCAACACAGTGGCTCAATAGCAGAATGCTCACTAACCACATGGAAGGTTAATGTTGGATTCCTAATCAACACACTCCTAAGCCTCAACAAGTTTTCTAGCCTATAATGAGCCAGAAAGGAGGGAAAGTTGTACATAAGACAAGCAACTACATTCTGTAAATTAACATTGCTACCGAAACTTTGAGTCTTGGAGCTTGTTATTATTATTATTTATTATCTTTTCCTTTAGATGAAAACATTGATTTCCCGATACAAATTTATAACAAGCAATAGAGGTTAATAAAGCAGGATTTAATGAATTCATCAAATTTCGGTAGAATTCGTCAGCTGAATACTCTACATGCACAGATATATATACTTTTGATGTGGTCTTGTTCTCTGAGCTGGATGGTTAATTTGCGAAGCTCAAAATCATCCACCTGAGCTACAAATCTTCTCTATCATATATACTTTTGAAATTACATTGGGAGATATAAGACTGATAAGTAAACAAACTAAATTGAATTAGTCCTGCAGAAAGACAGGTGCGAATGTTTTCCAGGTCATATACAAATAGATAAGGGAGAGAGAGTATATGAGAGCATGTGAATTCATTAAATCCTGCTTTATTAACCTTTATTGCTTGTTTCTCATTAATTCCCAGAGGAACATAAGGCTTCAACCGCACGTCTCCATTCCGTTCTGTTCTGTGTCAGTGTTTTCACCTGGCTCCGTGTCTGCCTACATGCTTTCGTCTCCACTTCACAGGGCCTCCTCCATGTCACCCTCGCACTGACGACCAGTTTGGCGCTTCTCTTTCGGGTTCCACTTGGGCAATGGCCTGTCGTGTGATGACACTTGATGGTTTGTTTCCTCAGAGTATTACCAATCCACCTCCATTTCTTCCTGCATATTTGTTGCACAGTCGGTTTCTGCTTGGTTGGTTCGCTCATCACTAGAGATCCCTGTTGCTAATCTTTTCTGGCCAACTAATCTTGAGTAATATTAAGCGAAGGCAGCTGTTGATGAAGGTCTGTAGTTTGTACAAAGTGCCCTCCGAGACGCGCCAAGTCCCTTTTCTGTATAGTAGCACCGACTGACTTCACATCACAGTTGAAAATCCGCATGTTGTTTTCATGCTGAGTGCTGTTGACTTCACACAGACTTTAGAGAAATGAAGGCTTGCCTTACTTTCCCGATCATCGCTTTGATATCCTCATCAGATCCATCCGCCTGTAGTTGAAACGATGCTTCCCAGTTAGGTAGGTAAAGGAGGTTGCTTCTTTCAGATTCCTCCCATTTATGCTGATTGCTGTCGGTTGTTGTGGTCGCTGTTACTGTTGGTCAGGAATCTTCATCACTCCTGTTTTATCTATGTTCGCCTGAAGTCTTATCTTTGATGCTTCTTCTGCCAAACTGTTGCTTCCCACTTGATACCTTCCAGTTTGTGGGAAATTAGACGTATATAATTGGCTAAGTCCAGATCCTCCAAGTTTTTTCTGTGGGTCAATTTTCTGCCTGTTTACTTGCTGCTCGCTGTCTGTCGCATTATGCAGTCTACTGCAATCAGGAAAATCAGTGGAGACAGTAGGAAGCCTTGTCTTACTCCGTCCTCACTTCGAAGGATTATTTGGCATGCAGCATTGTCGTTGTAAAATGTTGGTGGCACCTCGTAGTAGCAAATTAGTTGCCAAATTACCTCTCGATCGACGCTGTCTACTGAAGGCCTTTTCAAAGTCAAATAAGTTTAGGTAGATAGCTGACTGCCATTCCAAGCTTTGTTCAATTATGATCCGTAGTGTGGCGATTTGATCACTTCATGACTTGTTCCTCCTAAAACCAGCCTGTTCCGGTCGAATTTTTCATCCAAGGCTTGTTTGATTCTCTCCAGGTTGATGTTGCTTGGTATTTTGCTTAGGATGGACAGGAGCATAATGCCTCACCGGTTCTTGAATTGATTTAAGTCTACTCTCTTTGGCAGTTTGAATAGGTAGCCTTTCTTCCAATCCACAGCTACCTTGCCCTTTTACCACACCTTCTCCAGTAGTGGTGTCATCAAGTCCGCTGTTGTCTCTGGGTCCATTTTCAATGTTTCTGCTGCGATTACATCTGGTCCTGCTGCTTTTCCAGCTTTTAGCATCTTGATTGCATTCAGGACTTCTGATTTCTTCGGGGGGTCGATGTTCACTGGTAGTTCTGCTTCCGTTGTTGGTATTATTGGCCACTTTGTAGGTGGCAGTCGATTTAGAAGTCTTTTGAAGTGTTCAGCCCAGCGTTTCCTTTACTCCACCTCTTTGGTGATTGACTTTCCATTGTCATCCTTCACGGGCTCAATTTGAAGTTCAAATCCCTACATTTCACTCTGAACACAAAGGAATACAAAAAAACCATAATCGAAATTTAAATAACGCGACCAACTAATTCCTATGTCTTTAAAATGAATCTACTTCAAGAAAGAACTTGATTTCCCTAAGACATTTTCGATCCCATGATTTTTTATTTGTTAAATGTTAAATGCTACATGAGAAGTTTAACTGACATCGCCTCTATTAAAAAGCCTAACTAGTTTGATAATTTCAATGCTGGATTTCATCACAAACTGACATTAATTAAAGAGCCATTGAAAACTATTGAGTACTGAAAAATGTTTAGTTTTGGCTTGAGATTTTTCTGTAGTACATAAACATGACATCAGTAGGAACTGAACACAGGATCTTCTGGTTACTAGATAGGAACATTAACAATTAGCCACTGGGTAAGGACGCATAGATTTATAGATTCTCATTTGTACAAATTCACGAATAACCAAATGTATGCATAAATTGAAGTTTAGCCACATGAACAAATCTATAAATATACGTTGTATTTGGATAGCGTTATTAGAAGATAGAGATTATCTGAAAAACAATGTGATGTATTTGTGCTATACATTTTGAACAATCTGATGATCACATATTTACTTGTCAAGTCGATATATATGAAAAAGTAAATTGAACAAAGTGACAAAATAAAAGGATTAAGAGTGATTAACACAACGTTTGGTAATCCAGTCAAATAAGGATTACCAAGGGAGGTTAAGAGTAATAATAAACTGTTTTTTGAATACACAGGGGGGGTGGGAAGCTTAGGTTTATGAATAGCTAAAGCCTCAGCGTATTTCAATAAGCGCCCTTGACCGTTTCTATAGATGACCTTAAAGGCTGAGCTAACATCAATCTTATGGTTCATCTTGATTAGATGTTTAGCTGTAAACGAAGTTGCTCTCAACATACCTTGGTAATCCTTATTTCAGTGGATTAACAAACGTTGTGTTAATCGTTCTTAACTCTATTTATTTTGTCACTGTTTAATTTAATTGCCCTTAATTCTTTTTCATATATATATTGATTTGACAAGTAAATGTGTGTGTGTGATCAGATTGTTCGAAATGCATAGCGCAAATAAATCACACAACTTTTCAGATAATCTCCGTCTTCTAATGAAGCTATCCAAATTTATAAAAGGGACTAATTGTTTCAAAATACGTTGTATTACTTTTTATTCGGTACACTGATTGTCATTTACAGATTGGTTTGTGTACTTAACTCATATCTACAATGGGCGATACCTCATCTCAACAGGTTAGTAATGATGATTATAAATACAACTAGCTGATGAGTAACGCTTTGTATGAGTTAAAGAAAAGTTTTTGTTATCACATTGCAGCATATCTTCATAGTATTGTGTACAGTAGTTGATTGATTCAGATTATGGAAGTAAGGAAAATACTTCTACTGAATAAACGTCCACTGGATTTTATTCAAAAGTTTAGTGGGACTAATGAGAATACTGCTTTGGAGGTCCAATGGTAGACTGGTCGCCAACATCCCACGTGATATATGTTCGGTGCCTGGCCTAGGATCTCCAAAACCTTGTTCAGTCGGTAATAAGCCTGGTAAAGACAGAAAGTTAGGCATCAAGTTAACAAATGTAACCCCTCAAAAAAGGCATCACCATGACCAAAACTTCAAATCTCAAACTTTAAGCTCTATGTTCCACTTGGAACTTAGGCGAATGAAGAAAAGTTAGAAGAACGGAATTAGTAGTGTGAATATTAAAAATAACAAAGAACTTAAAGCCTCGATAGTACTAACATATAAACCAAGAATATCAGAAGCACTAAGTAGTGTAGTATTCTTAATTAAGCTGGGATTTGGGTGACATTTAAATACATCGATCCATTCAAATATAAACCTTTTTGCTCAACGACCCAACAGACTCAGTCAGGCAGTATATAATAATTTACTAAAAACCATTTAATGACTGTGAAGTCTTTTACGCAGGTCAAACTACTAGGTATCTGTAAGTTAAGTTAGTAGAAGACAGAATTTAAGCCAGATCTAGAATGGTTGTCCTCACTAAGTTAAATAATCTAGGAGAAGAGTTGGTCATTGGTCGCGTACACTTGCATGAACCACATAAGAGGGTGGGTTAGGGTAAAAGTATTAAAAGTGATACAGTTAGATGATGAGACAGAGAGGTTAATCACGGGATCTTTTTCCATCGAATCAGTACCAAACACATGCAGTTGGAACAACGTGGAACATAACACTCATATACGGAAAACTGCAACAGGAAACAGATTTAGAAGCTTGTGGAGGGTGGGGGGGAAGCCTGTGTGAAATAAGTTAGGATGTCGTGTGATTCGACTGATATGATTATCAGTAGGTGTGAATTGTGCTCGAAACGTCATCCATTTATTATTCCCGTATCACACTGTATGCCTTATATCAAATAAACGGATCTAATAGTGAATTATATGCTGAGAGATTCTCGTCATTCTCATTTTCTTTTGTTTGAAATAAATATATTACAAATTTTTCCAGTATATAAACGATCTAATTACAAGTTTACGTTTTATTATCATTACTTCATAATTAACCTACGTATTTCAAGAAGTAACTAGACTAAAAGCTGTGGACCTAAGAACTTAGGCGCACTTCTTTTTAAGTTCTAATACAGTCGAGGTAGTTTGTTCCACTCAAACACTCATTACTTCTATGACCGCTTTATAATAGAGAAGATTTGTAGCTCAGGTTGGTATGTTCTCCGAGCTGGTTGGTTTAATTGCGGAGCTTACGTCATCCTTCTGGACAACATCTCCGGTGCAAATTTTAGCATAAAACTCACTGATTTAAATTCTCCATGAATGGTAGAATCGCGTCTCCTAAAAGCCTGGTACTCAAGCGAATCAGCGATTAGAAGACTTGTTATTATTATTTACCAACTAATAAAAAGTAAATCATGTGACAAGAACGTCCCAAATCCAGGTCAAATAAATCAACTACCAGTCACGAAGATGGCTGCTAGGAGACACAATGATGTCGCTTATCAAGAATTGAAAACAGGGCAAAGTTTTACAATAGCGTCCCAAGTATGCGAACGCACGAGTGACCTTCAGCCAACCAACCATAAAAATGGCGACTTTTTGCACAAAAAAATGACGTATATTCACGAGAAAATGCATGAAAACATATAAAAAAATTATCTTTCACTGACATGACCTAAAAAGTCCCAGTTATGATGAAGAGAATCAGTTTCTAACTTGGACTAGTTTCTATAGATGTATTCACCGAAGTGACTGAAGATGTGCTGTTTTGTTAATTGTTCATCTCTCTTCTCATGCTGTGCAGTCCTCTTTGAAGCCCTCGGTTAAATTACTATGGTTTCAGTAGGAGGATCGGTGACTACATACAAGGGAAATGAAGATAAATCAAATTAAAATAAACGACATTAGTTATAAATCTATCCACCGAAATCAGTTCATTTTATGCTAGAACTTGCGCTGAAGATATTGTCCAGAAGGACGACGAAAGCTTTGCAATTAAACCAACCAGATCAGAGAACACAACTAATTGCAAATTATCGCTTTATGCATAATACATTCGTAATGTAATGTTATATATTTTTTTCTCTTTACCTGCCTATACACATGCAATTTAGGAGAATGTTAGTCTTATTCAAGAAATCAATAACCTACGCACAGAATTAAAAGCAGCTCGAAATCATATTAACGATTTAGAAGCAGCACTTGGTTTAAATCGTAAAGATGGTGATAAAGCAAGACAGTTATTAATCCAGGTGAATAAATCACGACCTAATCCTGTATTAGAAGCTGATTATGAACAAGCTCAACGTGCATTAGCTGCTCAACAAGATTTAATTGACGCATTACAAATGAAATTGGATAGTTATATACAAGCTTTTAGTGGTAATAATTCAAATGATTTATTAAAAGATTTACAATCTGCTGCTCATTCACCATATACAAAATCACCATCTGCTATAACAACAACAACAACAACAACAGTACAACAATCACAGTCAAGGCCATATTCAAATTCAAATATTCTACCACCAATTAATAATGGCGGAATGATTGAGTCAACAGAGAAGAAAACATCTACAGCTACTTAGATTCATTGTAAGTCGATTGAACAAAACTGTACTATTCCTATTTCTCTATTGTATTATTATCAATGAGATATTGAAGGTGTATGATTCAGGAACATGGCGTAATCCCCCTGAAGATGATTTCCAACCTCATGTATACAAATATTTAGGAATAAGAGAAACAGAAATAACATTTTTATTATTGTTCGGCATTTCTGTTTCTACTGAGAAGTAAGAGTGAATTGTAAAGCAGGCTTTGTTCACTAATGAACAATGGATTTTTTATTCGAAAAAATCAAGTTTTTTTTGGTTTGAACACTAAAACTACTCGATGAGTTTTTCTGTATAGCTAGCCTAACTAATGCAAATCACGCAGAGTTCAAAATTATTCCAATAATATCAAAAAGAATTCTAATCTAGTTTACCAGTTCACTAGTTGCTCAAAAATCCCCATTGAGTCATATGAAAAAGAGAAGACGTTCAGTGAAGAGACTCTTTTCGACGGCGAATTCATTAACATAGCTGTACAATCGCATTTATAAATAACTATTTTTGTAAGTGTGTGTGTGTGCATGAGGTTTGTCAAGTTTAGATAATTAATCAGGTAATAAAATAATGATCTAATATAGAAACAAGGTTAATTAGTCAGCGACTAAAGTAAGATTGAGTTAGTAAGTTAGATGACGTAATATAATTGACTAAAATTTTCAACTTAGGTCAGGGTAGCAACAGAGGTAATTACAGGTAGAGACTTAGCAGAGGTGGGTAGAGAATAATGCCATTTAAACTGGAACTAAAATTGAGCAATTAAGTTGGATGACGTAACTTAAATGACTAGAAATTGAGCGTTGGTCAAGTCAATAACAGTGGTAATGAGGTGTAGAAATTAAACCCGGTGGAGGTAGAGAACATGAAGTTTGAAAATGTAAAATATTACAATAGAAAAGACAAAATAATACCAATGAAGAGACAGAAGAGAAAAAAGAAAAATTAAGTAGAATTTACCTGTCGAGTATTAAGATAGATTACGTCCATTGCAAGTGTAGTGACTGAACGAACTTCTTCTGCATGCAGAGTTCAAGACTTAGCAAGTGAATTGCTATCGCTTCTGCAGTTTGAAGAAGTCTGATTCGTACACTTTTACAAAGACTGCTTCATATTCTGTGGACGACTTTGTTTGGGGTGTAGCTTGGTATCCGGATTCTAAGATAGAGCTGAGGGGGCATCGATTTTCTCCTTTGTGAAGCCATGCTGGTAAGCGTTTGGTGATACGTTTGGGAAGCGAACGCTGGGTACGGTCGATATACCTGGCTCCACACGAGCAGGTGAATTGGTAGATACAAATTGATGAGGCCAGCAGTGGTACCTTATCCTTCACGTTCACAAGAATCATAGTTATCGTGGAAAACATTAGTCGTAGTTCAGCTGCGAATAAGGTTTTCTTAAGTGCAAGGGCCAGTCGATTTTTCAGCGTTTCCGCAGATAAATCTCCATTGAATTGAAGGCTCATGTAGAGGGGTTTTTTCGGGACGCTAAGCGTAAGCGGCTTTTGAGGTCTAGGATTCATGGATTTTGCAATAAATCGTTCTGAATAACAACTGTCGACAAGAATTCTCTTGAGATCGTTCAGTTCGTCTTCTGTGATGTCCGGGGTGCAAATTCTGCTAGTTCACTAGTTTTCTAGCCGGCTGCAAGCCCATGAAAATAAAAAAGTTTTGGAGTGGAGCTAGTGACCATACCCTAGAAAATCAATCCAGTCACCACAAAAGCTCAAAAAGAAGGATAGTAGAGAAGATAGAAGTAATTAAGATAGCCAACCAACCACAACAAGCATCAATCACTATCAGAGAACGAATTTCAATGAGGTCACCTCTTTCACTTATTTGGGAAGCGTCGATTCAACTATAGACAGCAACACGGATGAAGATGTCAAAACCAGAAGCGGAAAGTCAAGGCACACTTTCGTCACTATGAAATCATTGTGGAAACCTTCTGAGCCCAGGACAAAGAGCAAAAGTTTAGATTTCCAAAACTAATGTTAAATCAGAGGTCCTATATAGGTCAGGAGGTTGGCATGCCACGTAAAGTATTTCCAACAGGCTACTGTAAAATATTATCAACGGTTGCCTTCACTGGTTTCATACTGAAGATCAGATGGCCAGAAATAATTGCCAACATGAAACTCTGATAACCAACCAACCAAGAACGGATGTTGAGAAAAAAACGGCAGTTGGGTCGGGGGGGGGGGAACAGTGGATGACGTCGTGTGAGAGGCCATCTCTCTAGTTGAATCCGAAAGGAAAAGGACGAGTTGGTTGTTGACCGAGAGTGATATGGAGAAGTTTGTGTGAGGGGAAGATGAAAGTTGGTGGGCGATCGCGTAGCCGGCCAAAGTGGTCTTCAGGAAACAGGACAAAATTGGATAGGCGCTGTTGAATCTAAACACTGTACCCGAAACCCAAGGGAATAACAATAATCATATCAAAAGACCATTTCAAGGGTAGAATCCGTGATATTATTTGACAGCTCTGACTACGGCACTGATTGACCTAGAATTGGATTTCAGAAGATAAATGAGTTTCCTTCAAGATGTAAGATACGTTGACGTCAAGGTAATTTCTGTCTGAGCGGCTATTGGCCTCACTGCGGACTTCAAAATCCAGTAATGGCAAAGAAACAGTATATTCGTCAAAGAAGGTTTCAATTTAGAAAAAAATGTTCTTGGAAGACAATTAACTGAGAGTGTCACTTACCAGTACGAACACTTGTTCGTTTCCTACACTCCGAACATCTAAATATATATCCATCAGTGACCTGTGAATACGGTTGTTGGCTCACTGAAGCGCCGAAACTACATTTACGAGTACGTCCTATCAATCCATTATCCAGACAGTATTGAAATACATGATCTGAGTGAAATTTGCACCTGAACAGATGAACCGCGTTCATTTTCGCGCTAGAATAATAGTAGGCTCCTTCAATCAACCACTACATGCATTCAAGGGCATTTGAGCGTTCACACTACTTTGGGGACGTTATTCTTGAACTTCGCCTTGTAGATTATATTAAACAATGCGTCAGATGTTAAGTGGTCACTGTCTACAATATGTTTACAATATCGATAAAATTAATACCTCTGCTTTCTCCTGTTCTCAGTCAAACACGGAGGTGCTCCCGAGCACTGTGGGATATGTTTCCCGACGAATCTCCTATGAAACTAGCTCCACAAGAGCAGTGAACATATAAATACACATTCACTCATAATAATATACACCAATATTATAGCACTTTAGTATTTCCACTCACTGTCGAACTTTAACACAAAAAAAACAGCTGACTGTTATTGTCTATTGTAATTCATATATATATATATATATATATATATATATATATGTAACAACAGAAGATAAGGGCCGGCAACAGATCGTTTTATTACGGAAATCAACACGTATTTATATACATTTCACATACATTATTATGGCTTATTCAAGTAGACGAAAGCAGTCTCCTGATTGGTTTTTTACCAGAAGTTAAGCAGACAAACGAAGGCTTCTGATTGGTTGCTTCGGGTAACCATCGTAAAGTAGAGCCATCCATCTGCGAATCATAGTTGCCCACGTTAAGTTTACTGTGATTCGTTGTTGAATCAGCCTTGTTCATATTTACTCACGGCCAATATTAGTGAACTAAACATTGACGTAGATTAATGTCTACCAATTGGCTAGCAGCCTTCTCTCCCCATATATATATATATATATATATATATATATATATATATATATATATATAATACTGTTCTTTATCCTATAACAATGGTCAAATTTTGCTTTATTTCCTCTGCATAGATTCATCAATGAGATCACTTTAAAATATTGCACAGAATGGAATACTGAAACAGAATGATAAATACTTTTAGACCAATGTCTCCTGTTCCGTTATTTTGCATAAATTTAATTAGAAAGAAGAAGAAAAGCAATATTAAAATTTGTAATTAACAAAATAATGAAATTAAAAAAAAATAAATATTTTTCGTTCTGAAATTTATGCATGTATAAGTATATCGCTGTAAAAGAGCATCTAATAAAAAACTAATGAGTACATTTCAGGTATATTTCAGAGTGAAATGAAATATCCGAGTGGATGTGAAGTATTTTGGACTGCTGAGCAGAATAACACTGAATACATATGAAATAAACTAGCCAAATATCTGTTATGGACAACAGAAGGAGAAGCTGAGTTCAATGTACACTGCACTGAATAAAGAAATGAAGAAGAGTGCTAGAAAAGACAAACAATAACTCAACGACACACTGGTCGGCAACTGAAGCATAACAGACCGCAGGCAAAAGAGACATCAGGACACTATATCAGGTAAATAAGTCCTCTATCTGGGAAGAGATCAATCCAGATGATGGAACCAATAAAAGATGGTCAAGGGGACGTTATCACCGAGCAGGAGAAACAAATCAAACAATGAACTGATCACTTTAAAGGACTCTTGAATCGACTACCACCGCCAACTCTCCCAGAAATATCACCAATAGAAAGCACAGAAATGCCGGTGGACACCACCCTTCCAACGAAAGAAGAAATCCTGAATGAGATCAGGCTACTGAACGCCGGCTCGAAAGGTAACAGTAACAGATGGCACTCCTCTCGAAGCACTGAAGACGGCCCCAGAGATTACGGCAGATGTTCTCACTCCATTACTGCAAAACGTTTAGAAAGAAGGAAAGGTGCCTAGTGATTGGAAGAAGGGTTACCTGGTCAAACTACCAAAGAAGGACGACTTGGGTCTGTGGAAGAACTGGCGTGGAATAGTGCTTTTGCCTACGCCAAGTAAAATACTAAGTCGCATCATCCTGGAAAGAATAAAGGATGTACTGGATACAGAAATCCACCCGTAGGAACAAGCTGGATTCGGGAAAGGCAAATCATGTGCTTATCAGATTGTAGCTCTACGCATCACCATCGAACAAAGCATAGAATGGCAGTCAAACATTTGCCTCAACTCCATCAACTCATAAAAGTCGTTTGACAGCCTTGACTGATACAGAATTTGGAAACTACTTCGACAATACAGCGTAACTCAAGTCTTTATCAACCTGATTCGACAGCTATATGACAACACCACGTGTCAAATGATGATATTCTTAATTGTGGTGGACTGAATTGTGCGTCAGACTTTGCTTTGGTAGGGAGGAATACGTTGAACCACTGATAAGAAAATTCTAGAAGACCTGGATTTCAACTGTGAATGATATAGTCTAATGTCACATGAACTCGAAGACTTACATTCGAAAATCAACAAAACGGCTGAAGAAGCAATGAAGACAGGACTGCAAGTGAACATACACAAGAGGGAGATTATGAGGATAACCAATCAACGGGAGAGATTTAACAGAGGTTGCCTCCTTCACTTATCTAGCCAAACAGTATCCTTCCAACTACAAGCGGAACGGATGAAGATGACAAAGGCAGAATCGGAAAGGGAAGATACGCCTCTATCAACCTGAAACCAATTTTAAAATCTTCTACAGTCAGCATAGGAAACAAGATTCGCATTTTCAACACAGATGTCAAGTCGGTACTTCTATACGGGTCAGAAACTTGCACTGCGTATCATCAGTCACGAAAAGGATCTCCAACAGGTTGAAGACTTTCATCAACAGCTGTCTTCTCTGGCCGGCTTCATACTGAAGATCGAATGGCTAGAAAAAAACTGGTAACAAGAAACTCTTGGAACAAACCAATCAAGAGCCGATCGCTCAACAAATATGAAGGGGAAAACGGAGATGGATTTATCGGGCATACATTTAGGAGGCTGCCGAATGGCACCGCACGCCAGGCACTGCCTCGAGTGGAATCCTAATAGGAAGCGACAAGTGGGTCGCCGGTGCTACGATAACATAGAGGAAGAGATGAGAGAGTTTGGTTAATCGTGGACCCAGCTGAAGGGGATGGTAGAAAACAGAACAAAGTGGAGATGTGTTGCTTAAGCCCCTTGTTCCCCTCGGAACGCAAGGGAATAATAATAATAATAAATATCTGCTAGGATGGACAGCCTATCGTTGTTAACCGTGAAGTCATAATTGACACATGCACTGACATAATGACTTGATTGAACAGTTTTTTGATTGGTTTATTTTTGAAGAATCCTTAAGGTCATGCAACCAATCAGATATTGGTTATTCATTGGCAGTTTAAGATTTCCAAGGAACTGTAAACTGGATATACCGTGTATTTTTGGTAATACTGCGTTATGAAAAGTATTTTTGATTGCATACTAGTCAGTAACTAGTTAATGTGTCTAGTCCTATCTTCACTGCAGACTGAATTCTATCAGTCAAGCTTGCAATGTGGCCACACCATTATGATGTCAGCTAGCACGAAACCTAGGTCCAAGGCTTTCTATCGATTGCCTCCAACCATCTAATACCAACAATTATGAAGAGTATCTATTTTAACGAAAGTAGAGAAACTCTTCTGTGAGTGAATGCGTAAATATAATACAATCACCAGTCGCCACCAAAGGTAGAAACCCAAATGGAGTCAATTATTTCACTTAATTGGCCAGACAGTGGCACGGATAACGAAGTCACAGCTATCCATGATCGGTTGCAAAGGAAGACAGACGTTAATAACTCTGAAATCGGTGTGGATATCTATAACACTTATCACAAACAACGAGGTCAGAGTTTTCAGCACCCAAAGTCGAATTGATGTATTTATATAGTTAAGGGACTTGGTGGCCACATCATTGAAAGCCTTTCCACCAACAGGCTACTCCAGGCATTCATCAGTAGATGCATTCCCTGACTCGATAGTGAAGAATAGATATCCGATATCCAACAATAAACTTTGGTAGTTATCAAACCAGCGAAAAATCTATAACCAACGATTTTGTAGAAGGGAATAAAGATGCATAGGGCACACGCTGAGGAGACTATTGAGTGACATCACACACTAAGGCCTTGACTGGGACCTGAATAGGAAGACATTAATAAGTTGGATATTCGACAGTGACAGGGAGGAGGTGATGTGAAGAAAAATGAGTGTGGCAATCTTCGACCCGGTTAAAGAGAGACTACATGGAACACAATGAAATGGTGATGGCCTGCTGAAGTCCTCAAAGGAACAATAACAGTGATAACCAGAAAGCCTAGAATGTTCATTTAGTGAAAGCAATAACAAGCTAAAAATTAACAAATGCTGATGGAATTTGTGAAATAGAAACAAGTAATCAACTGACACCTGATAAAATAAACAACAGATAGGAAGAAAGATATATGAAACAAATAAATATGGAAACAAAAAAAAGAAAATTATAGGAACAATTAACTAAAATAGAAAAAACGAGACAAAACTCTGAAAAAAATTACTTTAGGCATCACAATGAAAAAGCAGAAAGGAAAAAACAAAATCACACGAAAATGATATGTTCAAAGAAATCAAATGACACACACATACACACATACAAATCCTCCAACACACAAAACCAATCTCAAATGAACGCATCAGTCAACACACCTGTCGAATACATCAACACACCAACACACACCACACCAACACAGAGAAAGATCGACAAACACAGGCGAATACTGAAACGTGGGGACAAACACGAAGACGAACCACAAGAAGGTACACAGACACAACACACACACACACACAATCACGATCTCACGCACGCAGACAACAAACCACGCATGCAAGCAAATCAACGAACACACAGATCGACACGCAGACAGACAGACGAGCAACACTCACAATCAACACCAACAGACCAATAAACATGCGAGTCAACGCGGTCAGAACTTCACTCACTCGACCGGTGAGCAGACGAATTTCAATTCAAATCACCCGTCAACAATCTGATCTGGAGATCAGGATTGGCCGAACAAATGCTGTCCGGTTGGTGAAGTCAGCTATGTTGACGTCCGTCGAATCGGCTGAGGGAACTAGCTGTCCAGGCAAGATTAGGTTGGTGCCATAGACAAGTTGAGCCGGTGTACATCCTAAATCTTCTTTGTTAGTAGATCGGATACCAAGTAAAATCAAAGGTAAGTATTCACTCCACTTAGATGTATCATTCTGCGCCATCAGGGAGCTTTTCAGTTGTCTGTGGAATCTTTCCACTAGACCATTCGCTGCCGGATGATAGGCTGTTGTGGAGATATGTTTCACCCCCAGAAGTCTCGTCAGTTCGCGAAAGAGTGTCGATTGGAATTGAGGACCGCGGTCGGATGTAATAGTAGTTGGTACACCGTAGTTTGACACCCAACGGTCGAGAAAAACTAAAGCAACGTTTTCAGCAGATATGTCGTTTAGGGGGCATGCAATAGCCCAACGAGTAAATCTAACGATCGCTGTCAGGATATGTGTATATCCCTTGATTTTGGCAATGGTCCCACGATATCTATATGGATATGCTGAAATCTCCTTTCGGGTAAATAAAACGTCTTCGGGGTTGTAATAGTGTGGCGGTGTACTTTGGAGCATTGGCATTGGAGACATTCTCGTGCCCATCTCCGAATGTCAGAGTTCATTTTAGGCCACACGAAGCGTTCGCTGATCAGTCTGACCGCGGCGCGTACTCCAGGGTGAGAAAGCGAATGTAAATGTTCGAACAATGCTTTTCGGCAACTGAGAGAGACAAATGGACGATTAGTGCCGGTAGATACATCGCAGACTATGGTTGCATCTGATAAGGGGATAGGCACATCTTTGAGCTGTAAGGAAGAGTTTCTGCGGCAGGTTTGGAGTTCAACGTCATCTCTTTGTAATTGAGCCATACGATCAAGACTGATGTCTACCGAAGTTTGAAGCTGGTTTATGTCACTTCTTGAAAGAGAATCGGCTACCACGTTCGCATCCCCTTTGATGTACTGAATGTCGGTTGAAAATTGGGAGATATAATCCAACTGTCTGGCTTCTCTAGGGGAGTGTTTATCGAGTGAAGTAGTGAAAGCATGACACAGGGGCTTGTGGTCAGTAAAAATAGTGAAATGCCGGCCCTGTAGTAAGTAACTGAAATGCTTCACTGCAAGATATATGGCCAGCAATTCTCTCCCAAAAGTGCTGTATCGTGTCTGAGCCGGTTCCAACTTCTTAGAAAAGAATGCGAGTGGGGTGACTTCGCCCTTCATCTTTTGTTGTAATACTGCCCCTACAGCTACTTGGGAGGCATCTGTGCACAAAATAAGCGATGCTTCGGGGTTGATATGGGATAGCATAGTGACTTGGATAAGGCGTCTTTTGCGTTGCAAAAAGATTCGTGTGCTTGAGCTGACCACTGAAACTTTTTAGGATCATTTTTAAGGAGGTCGGTTAACGGCTGGACGATGGAGGCACACGAAGGAATGAAACGCCGATAGAAATTAAACATCCCCAAAAAACGTCTGACCTTCTTGAGTGAATCTGGTTCGGGGAAGTTTTTGATGGACTCTATCTTTTCCTCCGTAGGCGTAATACCATTCGCGGTTATGTGGTGTCCCAGAAACTGTATAGAGGAGACACCGAATATGCACTTTTTGGGGTTAATGACGACTCCATATTGCTCAAATCGTTGAAATAAGATGGTGAGGTGATCAGTATGTTCTTCGGGCGACGAGCTAGCAATTAAAACGTCATCGATATATACAAATACAAAGTCCAAACCTTGTGTGACCTGATCCATGAAACGTTGGAAGGATTGTGCTGCGTTCTTTAGGCCAAATGGCATGCGGAGAAATTCGAACAAACCGAAAGGTGTGATGATGGCCGTTTTTTCGATATCCTCTTGGGCAACTGGTATTTGGTGATAGGCCCTGACCAAGTCTACTTTAGAAAAAATGGTTTTTCCGTGTAATGTCAGGGAGAAATCATGAAGATGGGAAATAGGGTAACGGTCGGGAACTGTGGCATTGTTTAAATGTCGGTAATCCCCACATGGCCTCCAATCATGATCAGCTTTAGGCACCATGTGTAAGGGCGAAGACCAAGGACTATTGGAGGGTCTGATGATGCCGAGCTGCATCATGTGTTCAAATTCTGCCTTGGCTGCTGCCAATTTGTCCGGGGGTAATCTACGAGGACGAGCACGAACTGGTTGACCCGTAGTAACTATCTTGTGAGTGACTGTGTGAGGGACGTCCTCGATGTTGTACGACGGCTTAAGAATTTTAGGGAAACGATGAAGTAGGGCGGAAAAAGGGCAATCCGCTGGTCTTTCAATACTGATATTATAGACAGAATAGTTGGAGATAATTCCATGGATCTTTAGTTGGGTGTTGTTATCAATCAGTTTTTTATTGTTGACGTCAACTAACAGGTTGAAATTACTCAAGAAATCAGCTCCGAGGATGGCGTGACCGACGTCGGCTACTATGAAAATCCATGTGAAACGCCGACGTAAACCTAGATCCAGTATAAGGGATTGTTCCCCATACGTCTGTATGCTTGTGTGGTTGGCTGCCCGGAGAGACAGTTTTCCGGGTGTCCGTGTAGATCTGGATAGTGAAGGAGGGATCACGCTAACTTCTGCTCCTGTGTCTACCAGGAATAAGGTGTCTGAAGTTTTGTCCTTCACATAGAAAAGGCGACTTGTTTGCTTGCCAGTAACAGCTGTCTCCATGACTGTCTGACTGAGACGTTTCCCTGAGCCTGATTATCTCCACTAAAGATGCGCTGTTTGACACATTTCAGGGCATTCCATCCGAAATTCCTATGGTACCAACATATATTACTGTCCCTAGAAGACCTATGGGAACGCTGTCGGGAGAGAGATCGTCGTCTTAATGGTGACCTTGCTTGGGAACTCCGTCTCTGGACTCGTCGATCAGACTTACTAGTTTCCAATTTATCAAGCCTTGTCGCTAACTCTGGAAGGGCGGCGAGTATTGGTGACGACATTATAGATATGAGACTGTTGGTGCAAAATGGGATGCAAATATTAGAACACACACAAAATCACAAAGAATATACAAAATGGCAAAAATAAGAATATGAATATGTCAAAATAATCCGCGCCCTAAACGGGCTCACCAATTAATTTGTAGAAGACTGTTATGAGAGCACATTATCATTACAAATATGAGAATAATAATCCTAGTCAATGAAACTTTGAGTAACAATATATTACCAAAGCTATGCACTAACGGGTTGTCAATAAAAAACGTTACTTGGATATAAAGCTTAAGTCCTCTGCTACAAATTATTTATATAATCCAAGGGAGTATTCACTATTGGAATTGCGTCTGCTGTAGATGCTGTGTGCCGGTTGTAGAATTATCTTCGGATGATGATAGTAGACTCCTACAATAAATCCAAAGGATACAACACGGTGTGAGTGAAGCAAGTGAGCAGTAGCGGCCAGAGAGAAGCCGAAGTTGCCAACAATAAACTGTATTTTCAACTATACACCGAAGTTAGGTGTATTTAAACAAGAAACGTTCTAAACAAAAATCGCGTAAAATGTCGCTAATTTCCACATTTAAAAGCGTCGCACCAACATATTATTACACACAACAAAAATCAGCCTGTGCACAGTGTGACTGACGATGTTGAGCGGAGTTGAAGCACACAGCCTCCAGGGAGGATCGAACTCCCGACCCCTGGTTTACGAGACCAGTGCTCTACCACTGAGCTATGAAGGCGTTCTGCTGACGCACACAAAATCATACACAAAATCACACACCAACACACCAACCCAACAAAACACCACAAATAACACACACTCAACACAAAAATTAATCACACATCAAACATCCTTCCATCCATCCATTCAAATTGTCAAACACCACCCCATCCACCCAATCACACAAACACGTACACACACACACACACACACATACAAATCCTCCAACACACAAAACCAATCTCAGATGAACGCGTCAGTCAACACACCTGTCGAATACATCAACACACCAACACACATACACACACCAACACAGAGAAAGACCGACAAACACAGGCGAACACTGAAACGTGGGGACAAACACGAAGACGAACCACAAGAAGGTACACAGACACAGACACAGACACACACACACACACACAATCACGATCTCACGCACGCAGACAACAAACCACGCATGCAAGCAAATCAACGAACACACAGATCGACACGCAGACAGACAGACGAGCAACACTCACAATCAACACCAACAGACCAATAAACATGCGAGTCAACGCGGTCAGAACTTCACTCACTCGACCGGTGAGCAGACGAATCTCAATTCAAATCACCCGTCAACAATCTGATCTGGAGATCAGGATTGGCCGAACAAATGCTGTCCATCTTACCACACATTTCCACTCTCACGAACGCGCGAAAACACACAGGTAGACAATCTCAATCACACTCACTCATCCACTTATTCACACAATCACTCTAACACAGGGACACACACGAACACACGAAGATACACACACACACACACACACATACACACTGGCTCCGACGAGCTCAAACTGACGGCGACACGCACAGACGGGGACGCGCGCACACAATTCCACCAGCGTCACTGAAACACAACCCATATGGATATATATTGACTGGTCACAGACTGACAGCCTGACTGAAAAAAAAAAAAAAAAAAAAAAAATCTGGGTGACTCAGAAATGCGAACCACAGAGGAATCCACCAGTGACAATCAGTCAAGCGAGGAAGTGGACGAAGTGTCAGGTGAAGGGAACGCCTGTCTTTGTCAGACTGTCGACGAGGAGTTTGGGGACCAGTTACAACAGGTCAGTGACAGTCACCATCAATCCACTGACGAGTAGCACAAAAGTCGACACAGTGGACAGAACAGTCACTCGACGAGTCACGTGTCTTGCTACACACTGGTCAGCGAGTGTGTGAGATGACGAGTTGTTCGAGTGTGTAGCGCGTCAAACTGTCAACAGCACGAATTCGCTAAATGAGAGATGGTGTGTTCACCTGACTGTCTGATGAATGTGTGTGAGAGCCACTGGGAGACCGGTCGTCTGCACTGATGGATGGAGATTTGAGCCTGTGTGTATTTGTCGATTTGTGCGTTGAACGTGGGTGACCATGGGTGTGTTGATCTCGGCTATTTGTGTTTGAGTGTGTCGGCTGTGCGAGAGTCTTCTCGCAGGTGTATGAGTGTAGGCGAATGTGGTGTGTCTGTTGACGGTGTGGTTGATGGTGTTGAGTGGAGTGAAAATCCACTGCCTCCAGGGAGGATCGAACTCCCGACCCCTGGTTTACGAGACCAGTGCTCTACCACTGAGCTATGAAGGCGTTCTGCTGACGCACACAAAATCATACACAAAATCACACACCAACACACCAACCCAACAAAACACCACAAATAACACACACTCAACACAAAAATTAATCACACATCAAACATCCTTCCATCCATCCATAAAAACCATCCATCAAATTGTCAAACACCACCCCATCCACCCAATCACACAAACACGTACACACACACACACATACAAATCCTCCAACACACAAAACCAATCTCAGATGAACGCGTCAGTCAACACACCTGTCGAATACATCAACACACCAACACACATACACACACCAACACAGAGAAAGACCGACAAACACAGGCGAACACTGAAACGTGGGGACAAACACGAAGACGAACCACAAGAAGGTACACAGACACACACACACACACACAATCACGATCTCACGCACGCAGACAACAAACCACGCATGCAAGCAAATCAACGAACACACAGATCGACACGCAGACAGACAGACGAGCAACACTCACAATCAACACCAACAGACCAATAAACATGCGAGTCAACGCGGTCAGAACTTCACTCACTCGACCGGTGAGCAGACGAATCTCAATTCAAATCACCCGTCAACAATCTGATCTGGAGATCAGGATTGGCCGAACAAATACTGTCCGGTTGGTGAAGTCAGCTATGTTGACGTCCGTCGAATCGGCTGAGGGAACTAGCTGTCCAGGCAAGATTAGGTTGGTGCCATAAACAAGTTGAGCCGGTGTACATCCTAAATCTCCTTTGTTAGTAGATCGGATACCAAGTAAAATCAAAGGTAAGTATTCACTCCACTTAGATGTATCATTCTGCGCCATCAGGGAGCTTTTCAGTTGTCTGTGGAATCTTTCCTTTAGACCATTCGCTGCCGGATGATAGGCTGTTGTGGAGATATGTTTCACCTTCAGGAGTCTCGTCAGTTCGCGAAAGAGTGTCGATTGGAATTGAGGACCTCGGTCGGATGTAATAGTAGTTGGTACACCGTAGTTTGACACCCAACGGTCGAGAAAAACCAAAGCAACGTTTTCAGCAGATATGTCGTTTAAGGGGCATGCAATAGCCCAACGAGTAAATCTATCAATCGCTGTCAGGATATGTGTATATCCTCTTGATGTTGGCAATGGTCCCACGATATCTATATGGATATGCTGAAATCTCCTTTCCGGTAATTAAGACGTCTTCGGGGTTGTAATAGTGTGGCGGTGTACTTTGGAGCATTGGCATTGGAGACATTCTCGTGCCCATCTCCGAATGTCAGAGTTCATTTTAGGCCACACGAAGCGTTCGCTGATCAGTCTGACCGTGGCGCGTACTCCAGGGTGAGAAAGCGAATGTAAATGTTCGAACAATGCTTTTCGGCAACTGAGAGGGACAAATGGACGATTAGTGCCGGTAGATACATCGCAGACTATGGTTGCATCTGATAAGGGGATAGGCACATCTTTGAGCTGTAAGGAAGAGTTTCTGCGGCAGGTTTGGAGTTCAACGTCATCTCTTTGTAATTGAGCCATACGATCAAGACTGATGTCTACCGAAGTTTGAAGCTGGTTAATGTCACTTCTTGAAAGAGAATCGGCTACCACGTTCGCATCCCCTTTGATGTACTGAATGTCGGTTGAAAATTGGGAGATATAATCCAACTGTCTGGCTTCTCTAGGGGAGTGTTTATCAAGTGAAGTAGTGAAAGCATGACACAGGGGCTTGTGGTCAGTAAAAATAGTGAAATGCCGGCCCTGTAGTAAGTAACTGAAATGCTTCACTGCAAGATATATGGCCAGCAATTCTCTCCCAAAAGTGCTGTAACGTGTCTGAGCCGGTTCCAACTTCTTAGAAAAGAATGCGAGTGGGGTGACTTCACCCTTCATCTTTTGTTGTAATACTGCCCCTACAGCTACTTGGGAGGCATCTGTGCACAAAATAAGCGATGCTTCGGGGTTGATATGGGATAGCATAGTGACTTTGGATAAGGCGTCTTTTGCGTTGCAAAAAGATTCGTGTGCTTGAGCTGACCACTGAAACTTTTTAGGATCATTTTTAAGGAGGTCGGTTAACGGCTGGACGATGGAGGCACACGAAGGAATGAAACGCCGATAGAAATTAAACATCCCCAAAAAACGTCTGACCTTCTTGAGTGAATCTGGTTCGGGGAAGTTTTTGATGGACTCTATCTTTTCCTCCGTAGGCGTAATACCATTCGCGGTTATGTGGTGTCCCAGAAACTGTATAGAGGAGACACCGAATATGCACTTTTTGGGGTTAATGACGACTCCATGTTGCTCAAATCGTTGAAATAAGATGGTGAGGTGATCAGTATGTTCTTCGGGCGACGAGCTAGCAATTAAAACGTCATCGATATATACAAATACAAAGTCCAAACCTTGTGTGACCTGATCCATGAAACGTTGGAAGGATTGTGCCGTTCTTTAGGCCAAATGGCATGCGGAGAAATTCGAACAAACCGAAAGGTGTGATGATGGCCGTTTTTTCGATATCCTCTTGGGCAACTGGTATTTGGTGATAGGCCCTGACCAAGTCTACTTTAGAAAAAATGGTTTTTCCGTGTAATGTCAGGGAGAAATCATGAAGGTGGGAATAGGGTAACGGTCGGGAACTGTGGCATTGTTTAAATGTCGGTAATCCCCACATGGCCTCCAATCATGATCAGCTTTAGGCACCATGTGTAAGGGCGAAGACCAAGGACTATTGGAGGGTCTGATGATGCCGAGCTGCATCATGTGTTCAAATTCTGCCTTGGCTGCTGCTAATTTGTCCGGGGGTAATCTACGAGGACGAGCACGAACTGGTTGACCCGTAGTAACTATCTTGTGAGTGACTGTAAGAGGGACGTCCTCGATGTTGTACGACGGCTTAAGAATTTTAGGGAAACGATGAAGTAGGGCGGAAAAAGTGCAATCTGCTGGTCTTTCAATACTGATATTATAGACAGAATAGTTGGAGATAATTCCATGGATCTTTAGTTGGGTGTTGTTATCAATCAGTTTTTTATTGTTGACGTCAACTAACAGGTTGAAATTACTCAAGAAATCTGCTCCGAGGATGGCGTGACCGACGTCGGCTACTATGAAAATCCATGTGAAACGCCGACGTAAACCTAGATCCAGTATAAGGGATTGCTCTCCATACGTCTGTATGCTTGTGTGGTTGGCTGCCCGGAGAGACAGTTTTCCGGATGTCCGTGTAGATCGCCTGGATAGTGAAGGAGGGATCACGCTAACTTCTGCTCCCGTGTCTACCAGGAATAAAGTGTCTGAAGTTTTGTCCTTCACATAGAAAAGGCGACTTGTTTGCTTGCCAGTACAGCTGTCTCCATGACTGTCTGACTGAGACGTTCCCTGAGCCTGATTATCTCCACTAAAGATGCGCTGTTTGACACATTTCAGGGCATTCCATCCGAAATTCCTATGGTACCAACATATATTACTGTCCCTAGAAGACCTATGGGAACGCTGTCGGGAGAGAGATCGTCGTCTTAATGGTGACCTTGCTTGGGAACTCCGTCTCTGGACTCGTCGATCAGACTTACTAGTTTCCAATTTATCAAGCCTTGTCGCTAACTCTGGAAGGGCGGCGAGTATTGGTGACGACATTATAGATATGAGACTGTTGGTGCAAAATGGGATGCAAATATTAGAACACACACAAAATCACAAAGAATATACAAAATGGCAAAAATAAGAATATGAATATGTCAAAATAATCCGCGCCCTAAACGGGCTCACCAATTAATTTGTAGAAGACTGTTATGAGAGCACATTATCATTACAAATATGAGAATAATAATCCTAGTCAATGAAACTTTGAGTAACAATATATTACCAAAGCTATGCACTAACGGGTTGTC